>CABFOQ010003228.1:44472-57878 GCA_900660455.1 Gephyroberyx darwinii | reverse complement strand
CAGTGGTGCTGAGGTTCTGATGGCTCCACTGGCGTTGATGGAGAACAGGTTCTGGTGATTGACAAGCCGATAGTGGACCTGACCACTGGACCCAAGGTCTGGGTCTGTAGCCTACACACACACACACACACACACACACACACACACACACACTCCATAACCAAGGCATAGTTGGCAAAATGGACTACATTGTGAGGAAAGTGTGATTTGCTTTTAGAGGGTGTCTCTCAGGATCTCAGTTTCTCAGGGAATAAGTGCTCGTGTCATCCGCTGCCCCAATGAGACTCGCTCTAGTTAGAACCACAATGTTTGGTCTCTGTCACACGTGTCAGCGGAGGTGTCACCTGAACTGTACCTGTCAGGAGGTATCACACTTTAAACCTGCTGCAGTCAAGAAGTGTGATCACAGCTCAGTCAGTAGCAGTCAACAACAAAAACAGTCAGCTCTGTGAGCAGAGATGTGCTGAATGCTTCTAACCTTACCAGCAATGGACTTATCAAGTAAATAATAACGTCAAATAATGTAAATGTCACTGTGAAATTATGTAATCATGTTCATTTATGAATTTTGCAGAACATTTTTTTGTATGAGTATCTTTACTTTACTCTGCTGAACTGTTATACTGTTGACCACACTCCAATCCCCCCCAGAGAGAGGAGGGTGACTGACACAATATCACACAATACCAACAGCATCTACGTCGACAAACACATCGGAGTACTAGCAAGCAGGCTGTGAGCCGGTACCTCTTGCTGACAATCTTGACTGCGTATTTCTGTCCAGTCTTCTTGTGTGTGCACTGTCTACAGATGGAGAAGCTACCTTCTCCCAGAGCATTGTCCTTCAGGTCCATCTCATAATTCATATAGAAGGGCGAGTCCTGTAGAGGGGAACATGGGACCAAAATAAGGTGTCAGGTCGAATAGCCTCACCGAAGTACCGATAATCACAGTAAAGAAGTAAAGGAATTTATGGCTTTTATATGTTCATCAACACGTGTGATGACTCAAACGTTTTCGTAGTATACACTGATAGGAATGAATGAATATACATCTGTACATTCACAGTGATAACGTAGAGACCTAATCAACTAGCAGTTTATTTGAAGGTGATCTCCGCTCTGCTCCTTCGGTGATCAGCTGCCTTAGTCTCTGGAGAATACAGTAATGTCAGGCTACTTGGCTTGGTTAATGTTAGCAACTGAGCCGTTAGCAAACATAGCTTATAACATACTGCATACATACATAGAAGCACTGCTTATAAAGCAACATGATTTATTAGAAAATGCCAGAATTTGTGTTGATTTTGCTGTATACAGTATTTGCTATATTACAGTGTATATCATCATACACTGTATCAAAGCAAATAAAATCAACAAAGAACCCAAAAGTACATTCCTGATGAATTCCCAAAATTTGTACAAGAACAGAATTCTGGGAGTTTAGTGATAAATCACAGCTAAGAGATGAAAATTTATATTTAAATAATAATAATAATAATAATAATAATTATAATAATTATTATTATTATTATTATTATTATTATTTATTTATTTATTTATTTTACTTCCTTTTATTATTAAGATACTGCTACCTGATTTGTAGAAAATTATTTTTACTACACTGTGATGAAGTTTGACAGCGCCCATAGAGGAGTTAAGTGTCTCGCCCTTTACTGACTGAACAGAATTTAGCTCTTGAAGACCACAACAGGAGAAAACAAGAAAGATCACCAACTAACTCCCTGGTTACAACAAGAAATAGCATAGCAACCAATACAGCACAGCTAGCTGCGCTTTGTAGGAACTCTCAGCACGGCTGGAAGCCATCTTTGCTTCACTGCTTGGCTGAAACTACCTGTTCTATAAAATAAAATGCATAACAGCTTGGAGCCAAAAGGAAGTAAGCAGGCTTTTACCAAAATACAATATGACATTTTCATCAACGTCCACTTCAATTAATGCTTTGGTCAAGATTTCCACAATGAGCTTTTTGTGCTCGACTGATATCATTAAGTGCTTTATTATGATCTATTACAACTCATATTTGCACATAACAAGTTATCAAAGGCTCAAAGGCCTTAAAGCCCTTGATAACTGAACTGAAAGACCTGAGCAAAACCGCTCTATTCCATATCAGTTAAATCAACACTACGTCTCCAAGCCGGCGGTTGAACAGAGAGAGCTAGAAAAAGGGTCAATGAGTACACCAAAGGCAATGTACTACTCCCTCCTCCCTTCTTGAACAGTGTTATACTGCACAGATAAACAAACAAAGTGCATGAACAAACATAAAGAAATGGGCTCAACTGAATTTAAGTGCAGTAAGAAAGAAAAAAAAAAAAAAGTTGTTGTGGAATGGAGAGGAAGAAAAAAATTCATCTTGTCTGTGATGGCAGCCATTAGTGTAAGTGTGTTTGTGCAGATGGATCCAAGCCCATCTATCTTACCTTCATCATGGCGCTGCGGGCCACTGCAGCAGAGCCGGGCCTCTCAGAGCCCCCACACAGCTGGACGGGGTCGTCCATCACCACATTCCTCTTGAACAGGATGGAGGGGGCCATGAAGGAGTAACCCTGTGCATAGACACACTAGGTGTTTACATTATGCTAAGACACAAAGTGCGGGCTGGGCTACGCATGCAGCACTATGGAGAGAAGCTCCAAGTTGGAAAGGAACATCCATTACTGTGATTTACAGCCTCGGAGTCGACTAACATCAACTTCCTGCTGGTCACGGTTTAGAAATCCGTGGTTTCAAATTGCTAAAGAATTACATTCACTGTAAAGCCTTAAAAAGTCATGCATTTCTTCAAACGTTTCTATGTCATGTTATGCAGAAAACAACCGTGCCAGCCCAGCACTGTATAGCCCTAACTCAGTTAACTGGTGAGTGACTTTGGCTGTCCAGCTGTTCCTATTGTTAGACCTGTCATTCGTGGAGTGCTGCCTGCCTGATTCCAGCTGTGGGGAGCCCAGGGCTTTGAGCTGGCACTAATCCCCATTTCCCCCTTTCACTCAGACACACACACACACAGCTGTGTGGCATGTAGTGACAGCCATGGATGGACGGAAGGATGGATGTTGAATGCATGAGATGCCCTAAATTGCCAGGCTTGAATATTTGATTGCACTACTGTGAAATTACATCTTGGCGCTCTTAATGCAATTTTAATTTTGTTTTGTGAGGCACCGCGGGGGGGCGAGTGCACAGTTTAAAGTTGGGATTGCTGTCGTTATCTCAAAGATTGCTAGGCTTGCAAATTATAAAGACCACAAAATTTCAGACTGTGTGAATGGCAGCTGAGAGGGAAAAAAGCCAAGATGAAGTTAGCAATCAAAGGTTGAAGGCGTAACCGAGACAGACATGGTGATTCTCTCAAAGTGTAACCTTTTATTCCATGAGAGAAGCCTGTTAATGGATCTATTGATCTGCCGAGCTTGAGGATCCAGAAGGCAATCAGAGTTGAAATTTCATGCAATACATCAGACACCCATCAGCTGGCATGGAGTTGTGGGCCATATTATGGTTCAAAGCTACATCAAAAATAGTCATTCACATCTGTTACCTCAATCAAAGCTGCATATGGCAGCAATTACAAGCCTTCAATAAAAGCCCTTTTAGTCAATTTGAATACCAGCGCACACAGACAGACTTGTGTTGACTTACAGCAACCTTTTGAGGACATTCAAAACTTCACTTGATTACTTCAATTGCTGTGGAGTATGTCAAATATAGTTACAGACAAAAAATGTGTAATGTCTAATGCAGTTTTTCCCCCATTCGATTCAACATTTTACACTGCACTGCAACCACAGCCCAGACACACATCAACATGTCTACACTGCTGAACGAAGAGGCAACAAAAGGGTGAAAATGCCGACAATATAACTGCGGTCCTGTGTGCTGACCTACAAGTGGCACAGAAACAGTTTCCTGTTCGTAAGCAACAAAAACACCTGCCACAACCGAAACAGCCCGGTTGTCTAACATCCCTTCACTCCTACCTGGAAGATGCGGTCACAGTTCTGAGGCAGAGCTGCAGGGGAGTACGTGGGGTCCATCTCTGTGAACTCGTCGGCAAAGTTGCTGACGTCCAGCTCATCCCGAATGACCGGCTTGAATGGGGCAGGCACCTTCTTCGCTGACAAATCCTCCCAGTTTATCTTCTAAAGGAGGTTGAAAAAAAACATTATAGTCAGCCTCATTCCTCTTTAACATAGTTTAGGAAAATACTCAATTTACTTCACGCTACAGACTCAAAGGTGGCCCCATGTATAGTCCCACCTGGTAAAACGGGTGTTTCTTCACATTTCCAGCTCCATTAGGACCTGAGCCCAATCTCTTCTTTGGATCTTTGATGAGGAGTCGCTGGATGAGGTCTTTGGCCAGCGGTCCCATATCTTTGGGGAAAGGAGGATCCTTCTTTGAAATCCTCCTGTGATGTAAAGGGAGAAAGTCGCAGTCAATGATGTAGAATCATTATAAATGAAGGCTGAAAACTGGAGGGAGATCAGCGAGAATCATTACTTGGCAATGTCTGTGTGAGAGTTCTCGTCTCCATCAACGGTGAAGGGTGACCCGCCGGTCAAAAGCTCGTACATCAGCACTCCGAGGCTCCACCAGTCCACCGCCTGGAATACATGAAAGCGCCCAAGTGATTTTCACTTAAAAGACTAAAAAGGTAAATCTCAGAGTTCACTGCAGAGCATTTCAAGTTCAGGACAACAGAGGGGAGACTTTGATTTATTAGAGACTTCACATTGCTTGATTTAGTTGAATAAAAGACAAATAAAACTACAAATAACCTTGTCATGTCCAGACTCTCCTCCCTCCACAATTTCTGGAGCCATATATTCAATGGTGCCACAGACAGAGAACGCCCTCTCCACCTGTGTCAACAACACACACACAAACATATTCACATACAGATTTTAGAAGTAGATTATAGCATAAAATAACACATAAAGGATCTTGATCTTATGATCCCAAGACATTTGTACGCTCTGTTGCTGAATGCCTGCAAAGTGGACAAGCTTGTGCAAAAAAAATTTCAAGATCAAAAAAAAGCAAAACCAGATTTTCTTCATTCCTTATAAACCTATTACATGGACAGACTAGACATTGTACTTCTGCTTCTACCACATTTTTTTGCCGAGGAGCTCAAGACCCTGGCACTTATTGCTGAGACATACCTGATCAAACTCTTTGCTGAGGCCAAAGTCTGTGAGTACTACATGACCACTTGAATCCAGCAGAATATTCTCAAGCTTCAGGTCCCGATAGACAATCCCAAGCTGCAAGGAGAAAAATTGCACAGGGTCTATGGCAAAGGAAATACAAAGCATGTTTGCAGCACAATATTGAGGACCACATATTACTTCTGATCAGGCACCGTTGGCTATCAGGAATAATGAAGAGGCTTTGATTGTGTGGACTCTGGAAGTTACCTTATGTAGATGCTCTAGTGCCAAAACAATCTCCCCACTGTACAGGGCTACTTCCTGCTCCTTGAAACGCACCCTTTGCACCAAGTGTGTGAAGAGCTCCCCACCATTTACATAGTCTAAAATGAAAGATGTAAGAATAACAAAACCTCACTGGATAGTTCATGCATGGCAAAGTTTCACCAAAATAATTTAAGTTGGTTAGGTTCGCTATGGGGAAGGCCAAACATTTCTAGTAGCCCTCTGCTTATATGCATTCATTCGGCAGGTGAAAATCCATTTTCACTGAGCTAAACATACACAGCAAAACAGAAGTGAAAATCTGCAGCACATGAAAGGCATTTCCACATGAAAGAGCCTGACCGAGAATGAGGTGCAGCTTGGTATCTGTCTGGAAGGCGTAGTGAAGTGTGACTAGGAATGGCGACTGGCGGATGTGCTCCAGGACTTGCCGCTCTGTCCGTGTGTGTTCAGCGGTCTTTGCCTTTTGTACAATGGTGGCCTTCTTCAAAACCTTCATGGCGTACAGCTTCCCTGCATCGTGACCGCTCACTTTTCGCACCAGGAACACCTTGCCATATGCTGGTAGAGCAAGGAGTACATCAAAATAAAGAGAAAAAGAGGGCAAAGCCTACTGTAAAGCAGAGTTTTAGAAAATACGCTTACCCTTCCAAAAAACACAAATATCAGATATCAAATAAGGTAGGTTTGAAGGTTTATCAGTTTCACTCACCTCCTGTGCCCAGCACCTTCAATAGCTCAAAGTTTTCAATGCCCACCCTCTCTACATGGCCCGTCAGGTTGGCTAAAGTCAGAGTAGAAATCAGATGGTACAAGAGAATAAGATAAAGTTAGCTTGGTTCAACAAATCATCTAGGGTTTCACCTCTTTCATATCATTCACTGCATAAAACAGGACAAAGGTGGCTTGAATAGCATGAGTGAAGACATAGCTGAGCAGAATGGATTATATATCAAATTAATAAATCGGTTAGAAGAGCAGGCAACATGAATGGGCCTGATGGTTATTCAGTCAAAGAGGAAAAGGATGCAGGAATGTTTAGTTTTACAGCTGTCAATAAAGATAATATCAATCTGTAGCAGGACCTGAGACAGTCCCTGAAAACAAATATGGTGACCCACAATAGCTTCTTTTCTACTGAAGGACCATCTGAGGTTTACCCAGAACACAGACATTCATTGGGTATATTCAACACGTTGAATGTGCTATAGAGGTTTCGAAATTGCATCAAAAATCTTCTAGCAACTACGGCTGAGGCCATCAAAATGAAGTTGTGGGTGTAGCTCGTACAAGAGAGTCATAGATAAAACTAGTGAAGGGTCTGATGATGTTGATTTGTTTCCACATTTACAGCCTTGTCTTTAGCCGTATCAACTGAAGCCCTAGCCCTTCCTCCAAGTTGTAGCTTGAAAAATGTCAGCTCCTGTGTTGACAAAGTGTTAACAATCATAGAAAGGTTATAAAAAGGCTTTGGTTAACTAATTAGCTTGCAAGCTGACGTTATCTAAACACAAAATTGATCAGATGTATCAGTGCGGAAATTATGAGTCCCCAGCCATAAGCAACAAAGAAATTAACCATGTCTATTCAACACTGTTGAGACGGCCAAGTCGTAAGTTTAGATCAGCTGTGCTTAGCAGTTGTTGCCAAAAGCTGCGGACCTTCAGCATGGATGCCAGAAGGCATGTTACATCACCCTGCAGCCCTCTATTGGTTTTTGTTTTTGAATTTGCGGCCCAGGTTACAATGCAAAAAGAAACACAACTGTGTTGCTTTGGGGGAACCTGAGTGCCATGTTGAGTAAGCCAGCAGTACCTTAAAGGGGTCATGGTAGCCTAAAGGTTAGAGAAGTGGGCTTGGGACTAGAAGGTCAGCGATCTGAAGCCCTGGACCAATTAGGAAAATCTGGGTGGTGAAAGTAAATGTGTGGCCAACAGCAGAAGACTGGTTGCAACGGGCAGCTCCCAGGGGTGGATATGTGTAACCATATAAATGTGCAGCAAAGCTGAGCACATGCACGCTCAGCAAACCTTACACTGATAAACAAAAGTCTAAAAGACAACCAAAAAAAGCTCTTGCACTGTAAACCAGACTAACTTAACACTCACTCAAATAAGCAACGGCATACAGGCTAATCTTCCTTGCAATAGCAGTTGAGCTGGCTACATTAACTAGCTGAAGTGCATTAGCTTCCATCAGTGATCTTCAGCACACTACTTCACAGTGTATCAATGATTTCTCCAGCATCGTGCTATGTTGCTGTTCATGTCATTGTATATCACAGTCTGCCCGTGCAGCCCACTGAGCGTAGCACTCGTACACATGCATGTCCATTGTAGTGAACACGTTCCTTCTGTCTCACACTCTGAAAATAGGCTGCAGAGCACTGAGCAATTAAGGCAGCTGATTTAATCTTTTCCACTGCCTCTCTTTTTACGCAGAAGAAATGCTGCAACTATTAGGCAATTCGAGCATATCATTTCTACGCATCGTTGTCCTCAAAATTTTAGGTCAGAGGTTCAGGTTGCATAACACCTCTGTCAAACTCACTCTACCAGGGCCAAGTTTGATTTCAATGTTTATTAATAGATTGAAAGCGGTGTCAAACCAGATCGTGCTTCATAACTGGGCCAAACCTCTTCAACTTACAGGAGGTAAATGCCATTATTCTTCCAATGTTATAAACTGGGGATCTTTACTCAAAATATAAAGCTTTCCTAAAAAATTACATTAGGTAGTTATTTGATGACAGACTAATTATTTCTGAATTATGAGACTTCAAAAAACAACAACAGCCAATTGGAATTTCATTTTAACAAACTGTTGTCCAATTAGAGGTGATTTTTATTTTATTGTCTGAGGCATTGACGCAACCATGACTGAGAGGTTTCAGTTATAACTAGCAACATTTTCTCCGCTGGGTCAATTGCCATACGTACATTCCCATAGCAAAGTAAAGCTGATACAGTAGCGAGGCTGGAGCTGCTGTGTGAAATACTACACACAAAAAACAGTGGCTACCACAACTTGACTAACTGCATACTTTGGCAGGGCAGTAAATGGGGGGTGCAGTCTAGTCATGTTGCTGCCTGAATAGTACATTATCATTTCAAACCAGTTGTGGCTGAGGCACTGTCCAACTTCATTCAACAAGCTGTGTAATTCATGGGTAAACTTGATACTCAAATCAAAACACGCCACAACACTGCCACTACAGACACTTTAATATAGATATCTAGGAAAGTTTTTGTTGGTGTTTTCATGCTTCTGTTTTCATGACTTGAGGTGTTGACGGATTCAAGTCAATAGGGTTCACTAGTGTCTATCATTCAGTAATACTACTGCAACAAAAACAAGGGCCAACACAACCGGATTGAACAGTCTAAGTTTCACCTTAGGGAGTTTATGATGTGGAATCAAATGCCTTAGGATTATATCTGTCTGCCTATTTCACATGAAGTAACATTACCTAACGTTGGTGCCGTTGTTAACTAGAACAGTGCATTCGTCTGCAGACAAAATGAAAGCGAGCTAACGTTAGCTCGTTTGACTTGACAGCGCTGCAGCTGTCTGCTCTTCGGCGGCTTTGGACAACTTAGCTATGATCAATAACGAGGCTTCTGACAGAAAAACAGCTTATTTAGTAATTAAGTTATAAGGGTGACGTTGGCTAAAACTTGCTGTAATCTCTGTCGGTGGTCTGGTTTAAATGTTAACAACTGTGCGGATGTTATTAACTAGGTTAAGCAATGTTATTAACTAGCTTAGGGGACGACAGTAACGAGTTTAGGTCACGTTAGCTTGCTTGGGCAAGCTAGATACAGCTAACAAGGACAGTTAGCTAACGTTAGCCTCCCCCTGCCTTTTTTGGACTAAATAGTAACGTTAACGTTAGCAGCGATCATCGAAACGCCCATTGACAGTGACAGTTACCTCTGCCAAGCTATTTCAACAAGCTAACGTTTGTCCAGTCACACGTGTCACCAAAAGAAACAGGCACATAAACATTATCTGCACATCAACTGTATAACTAGCTCGTTGCTAAACTTACCGTTTTTTAGTTCATGTTTCACAGTAAACAGGTCACCTTCTCTTGAAGATCCCTCCATCGGGGATGGCATCGTAATTTCGTATCCCAGTTATGTTCAAAGATGCTTTGCCAGTAACGTTACGTTAATCTTGCACGCTAGTTTGTAAAATTAACGTGCAAAAACGGAAGTATTAAGCAAGGACCTCAAATGCCTTTGAATTAGGCACCAAACTTAAAAATATATAGGCAGAACGCTGTTGCTAAACCTAGCAGCAAGCAAGCCCAGAGAAAACACTTGCTTCTACCACCACACCACCACTACCACTACCTTCGCAACCAGGCACCCCTACATCGGTGATTGGGGTTGCTATGGGAAAATCTATCCCCTGATTGGGTCTTTGTGGTGTCCATGACAGATATACCTGCCTTCATCTAAAGAATGTTGCTGCCTTCACGTGCTTCTTGTAAGCTCCTAATTCCCAATCTTTTAAAGCAGTATACAGTATGTCTTGTGCATTCAGATGCTCATGGTGAGAACAGAAATAATATAATGTACCCTGTAACAAAAGTCAGCCTTTGATGGTTGTTGTTTTATTTAAAAAAAAAAAATTAAAAATAAAAAAGAAAGTGGAATAAAGGCTGTGGTGGCAGGATGAAGAGGAGAAAATGATCAGAAAATGATCATTAATGTACTAGCTTATATTAGAGTCTCTGTAGTGGCAGTGTTGTGGTATATACATGACAACTAAAAGTTAATCAAAGAGTGAAAGTATAAGCATACAACAATACTAATTGTTCACATAGAATGGCAAACAATAACACCTTTACTATCTTTTATCGAGACAAGTTCCCTACAGACACGCGCCATAAACGTCACATATCGGCAACTCAGAAATGTTTCATAGAAATGTCCAAATTTCCCAGTCAAATATATTACTGTGTTGGGCTGGTCGTTTAAATATAGCATTCCGGTTTTTCCCGACAGCACTTGAGGGCAGCATGATTCTTGACGTCTTTTGTCACAGTGAACGGTAGATGGTGGTATTGTAAAATCCAGAGGTCAGAATACCACCAAAACCTGCCAGATCAAGTGAAAACATGGGAGGGGTGCAGAAAATAAAGTCCCAGAGATTAAATAGTTCAATAGTTAAATTTGTTCAATCAGATGGGAGATGAGAGTGGCAGCAATTTCACCATTATGCGTCCAGCATTTTTCGCAGACAGTGCCTTCTGAAAATCTACTTTAGCATAGAAATTTGACACATTAGTTGGTGTATTCCTTTCATTTTTATGGAAGGGCCTGAGATGTACTTTGTTCACCGTATCTGTTTATTCCTGCATTTTCCCACATCTTTCCCACATCTGTCCGCCCGGATATCTTCATAACCCTTCAAGTCATGCCATTAAATAAAAACACAACGGAAACGGTTTATGTTGGGGGTTACTGCCGTAAAACAAAGTAAATACAATGAAGAAGGCGGGCAACCAATTTCATCATTGAAGGAGACTTGATAATATTATTAGATCAAATAGGACAGATAGATACGATTATGTATTCAATTTTATTTCACACAAACTACTAATTGCTGTTTCGTTATATGTCCTCTGCCTCCACCTTGAGGTAGCATGTTGTCATTGCATTATTATATATTTTAATGCATTTTTTTTCAGGGGGGTGTGCACATTTGGGATGACTACAGTAATTCATGTGTCACAGAAAAATATGAAATAATCTTTGTTTATGACCTGTGATAAGCAATGAATGATTCTTGCATTCATCAGCGTTCAGTCATTTTTCTATCTTTGGATTGTTGGAGTTTCACAAAGAGCCAGTCTCTTTTGGCATCGGCTTTGATATACAAACATAACTTCTCACCTCAGAGATACTTTATTTGTAATAACAAAGATATACTGTACTAAAACAAATCTTTATTCTATGATAATTGGTTCTGTAATAATATTCTATTGGTGAGTCAGCTGTTCAATAATATTGGCAGATTATATTATTATGATGAGTTTTTACAGAAGTATAAAATACATGTTACTCCTAAACAATTTGCCATAGTCTTTGATGCTATCCCCCTGTTGTAGTGATGCTATTTAAGGGTCTAGCTTCTACTTTATCTTTTTCCAAACCTCCTCTTGAAGCAGCTGACTTAAAACTATCAAATTGTATAATATTTTTTGGTATTTTTGCCTAATTGCTTTATGTAATATTTGTATTATCTGTAAGCAGTGTAACATTAAGTTGTGTTGTATTGCGTACCCATGGTGTCCTGTTGTATTCCTTCAGTATTTGTAATGTTTTTTACTGCAATAAAAAAATAAAATAACGCAGTTCAGGAAGAGTTGGAACTAGTGTAACCGTTGCGTCAACACGCATACGTAAGAAGGTGTGTTATGGTCTTTAGCGGACCAATGAGCTGCGGCTCTGTTTTTAGTTCCAGCCAATGATATGCCCGTCTGCTCAATGAAAGCCAATGAGCTTCTGGTCCGTTTGGTTCGTCCGTTTTGTCCCTTCCCAGGTACTGCTGACACTTGACAGCTAACTTCTACCGGTGGTTGTTGCTTTAACTCCCTCCCAAGATGGCTGGTGTTCGAGCCCTTGGCGTCCTTTCCAAAATAACATCAAGGAGATATGCTCTCAACACAGGTAGAGCCGATACAAGCTACGCTGTAGTTAGTTTGTTAGTCGCACTGATAATGCGAGCCTGGCTCAGAGTTAGCCTAGCTGGTCAATAGCTTGCTAGATTAGCTGTTAGCCCTGAATTGAGTGCTGTAATTTGCACAGTGATTCAATGAATTTACAGCTGAATGAATAGATGACATAACTAGCCGTATTATGTGAGTGTGGAAAGTTTATATGTTTGTTTTAAAATTTGTTATCCTTATAATAAATCCTGGTGCGGGTTGGTAATTTGTCTCACGTTGTCATTTACTGTCCAAGGGGACCTTTCATGACGCTGACCAGTACTATTAGTTCAGGGGTGCAGCTCCTATTGCATAGTAGGGATGAGTCATTTGAGGTCATGGCGATATTACTATACTATACTTGTCATTGACATGTTAAGTGTATATTGCCCCAGGATATTTTATTTCAAAACTGTTTGGTGTATGTACTCAGTACCATAGTATTACTATAATAAAGTACTCAAACTAGTTTTGTAACATGGACACCATGTGGATGATGCATACCAAAAATAGGTGACTCTTATTAGATCTTATTGATTTCTTGAATTAACGTCATTTCCCTTCTTTACAGGCAGCACTTTTCGTACGTTCTCAGTAGCCCCTGCTGTGTCAGGTAATATTAAAGTCCAGAACTATTTATATGTTGTAAATGGAAAGTTGGTGAACTGTCAAGTGATACAATTACTGTCTGACTGCACATAATTTGCTTTTTTCTATTTTTAGCCCGAACCCATGTGAACTATGAAGTCAAGGAGGATGTTGCCGTTGTTCGGCTCAATGACCCAAATTCCAAGGTATGAGCACATTATAAGATGAATATGATGAGTTGCATTTCTGAACTATGTCAAGTAAATGTAAACTTTGTGCTTGATTACCCTTCAGGTCAACACACTATCAATCCAAATGCAAAAGGAGCTAACAGAAGTTATGAATGAAGTATGGACCAATAATGCTGTTCAAAGTGCAGTTGTCATCTCCTCAAAACCTGGCAGCTTCATTGCAGGAGCTGACATTAAGTAAGACTAAACCCTCAAATCCATTGGATATTAAATATTGTGAGGTTTGAATTTAGGTCTTTGGTGATCTGTATATGGGGTGCACAATAAATGTCTGTCTTGGGTTTCTGGAAATGTAAGTTTTAACATCCTTCCCATCCTTTGCAGTATGATCCAGGCCTGTAACAGTGCAGAAGAGGCGACCCAACTTTCTCAGGAAGGG
>CABFOQ010003228.1:8465-44452 GCA_900660455.1 Gephyroberyx darwinii | reverse complement strand
ATCTTTGATCTGTATGGGGGAGGGGGGGTTGTTGTCAGCACAATAAATGTCTGTCTTGGGTTTCTGGAAATGTAAGTTTTAACATCCTTCCCATCCTTTGCAGTATGATCCAGGCCTGTAACAGTGCAGAAGAGGCGACTCAACTTTCTCAGGAAGGGCAGAAGATGTTTGAGAAGATTGAGAAATCTCCTAAACCCATCGTTGCTGCCATCAATGGCTCTTGCTTAGGAGGAGGCCTAGAGGTGATCAAAGTTATTCTGACAGCCAACTAGTTTTTTTTACTATATTGACTATATTTTTAAGAATTGAATCTAATTGCAGTCTTTGTGCATTTCAGTTTGCCATAGCTTGCCAGTACAGAATTGCAACAAAGAGCAAGAAGACAGTCCTTGGTACCCCTGAAGTAATGCTGGGTCTTTTACCTGGAGCTGGTGGGACTCAGAGACTCCCCAAAATGGTTAGTAATGGCATCAGAAGGTTTTGTTAAATGTTCATTTAGTGTCACTGACTGATTTTATTCATTTGGATTAAAAATGAGAAAGGAAAAATAAGAAATGTCATAAAATACAGCTTGACCCAGAGGACATTATGTGATCACATTCTACTTTTCTGACATGGTCCCTTGGGTCATCCAACGGCACAGGCAGACTAACACATCTAGTCTGGTGCAGGTCTTATTCAGGTTAATAAACCAGTTAGCAGAATATCCCTGTCCCACCTGAGGTATCCTGCCCTCAAATAGACTGGTCCACTAGCGTTTACCTAAAAGGGGCGGGGCTTGTAACAAACATGCACAGATCCAGAACAGCAGATTTACTATAATATGAAACTTTATTGATCCTTGTGGGGAAATTAGATTGTTGCAGCAACAAAGGGAAAATGATTCAACAGGGAAAATGAAATACAATATAAGCAAACTTATAGAATATCAAAATAAGAAATAAAAATAGTAGAGGGGAGGAAAAACATATGCTGCCAACGGTAAGTAGACTATAAAAGTATGAAGTATGTGAAAGAAATTGATTAAATATGAGCATCACAAAAAATTATCCATTTATCCGTTTGGATCCAATAGCCTGAACATAACCTGGTTAGGTGTGCAGCCTCCGTTATCATGAGGCGTTTTCCGACCGCAGGAACCTGGACCTTTTGGGTACTTTTTTGAGCACTGGAAAAAGACACACACATTGTTATCAGTCCCAGGCTGCCAATATACAGTTAGTCTCAATCGGCAGCAGCCGGTGTCGAATGCGGGAAGAACCAGCCTACCAGCCTGATTCCCTCCCGCATCCAGCCAAGGGCTCACCCTCACCCTCACCCCCTCCCGTCTGCCACAGGTTTCTTTATTTCTTATATATTTTTCAGTGCAAAAAGCAAATAGTAGAATGTCTTAAATGAAATAAATCTAAACTTGTGATATTGTATGACGATGTGATAATGGATCAGTGCACATATGTTCTCTACTTCGTTTGTTTTCATATTGTTTGTCTTCATCTTTAGGTTGGTCTCCCCAGTGCCTTTGATATGATGCTGACGGGAAGAAATATCCGAGCAGATAAAGCCAAGAAGATGGGGCTGCTCCACCAATTAGTAGACCCCCTCGGTAAAGACCTATCTTAAATCTCACTTGATATAATATGGAAGAATAACCAATGACTATTTTGAACCTAATCTGGAACTGCTTAGAATTGGTTGCTTCAATATGGTTGTGGATCAGTGGGTCTTTACCTTAAGTTGAGACAAAACTTGTGATCTCCATGTTTTTCCACGTTGTATTTTAGGACCCGGGCTGAAGAGTCCAGAGGAAAGAACAATGGAGTACCTTGAAGAAATTGCCATTGAATGTGCTAGAGGAATCGTCAATAACAAAATCTCTCTCAGCAAAGAGAAAGGCATGATCCAGAGTAAGTGGCACAGGGAAGTTTCTTCAGGGAGTTTCACAATAAAGGAAAAAACAAATACCACATTGAAGAGGTTTACTTTCTTTCTCCGTAGAACTTCAAGACTACATTATGAGTTTTGAGTTGGTACGGAATCAAATTTACAAAACTGTCCATGGTAAAGTTATGAAGCAGAGCAAGGGACTTTATCCATCACCCCTGAAAATCATTGAAGTAAGTGAAAACTCTCTTTAAGCTAACTAGTACATCGATTAATCAGGATCGGTTTGGAAGAAGTTGAAGAAATGAACTTGACTCAGAATGAATTTGTAGTAAAGGAAATCAAGCCTCCAGAGGTTCTTTCCCTGCCACGTCAATCCATTTGGGTTATAGTTCAGAACTTATCATGTTAAAAATCACATACTACTGATTTTCCCTTTCTCAGTGTGTGAAGGCTGGAGTGGAACAGGGCCCAGTGGCTGGGTACTTAGCTGAATCTCAGGTGAGGATAAAGAAACATGTTGGTTTTACTGTTTTTTTTGTCATTAATATCACAAATATATTATTACTGACAGTTGTGTCATTGTAACCTCAATGATTTCCATGTTTGTCGCAGAATTTTGGTCAGTTGGCAAGAACCTCGGTATCACAGGCCCTCATTGGTCTTTACCATGGTCAGGTTGCATGCAAGAAGAACTCTTTTGGTACCCCGCAAAAAGAAGTGAAGTGAGTTAAGAGACTTAAGATCTTACAGACTTTCGTTACCTTTTCAAGTGGTACCTAAATTGCCTGTCTTTATGGTTAACCTCTAGGACCCTTGCCATCTTGGGAGCAGGTCTGATGGGAGCAGGTGTTGCCCAGGTGACTGTTGATAAGGGTGTGCACACAATCCTAAAGGATACCACTGTGGCTGGACTGGCCAGGGGAGAGCAGCAGGTCTACAAAGGGTGGGTTATCATGTCCGTTATCTAGAAGTGATTGGGTTCCTCATAGAAACTCATATTTTCTTTTGCAAAGTATTTGATGCCAGGCTTAGCTACTAGTAGATATAGTTACCTTTTTGAAGGAAGCAAAAAGGTTTAGCAAAAACATGTTGGAACAGTGAAGTGAGCAAGGTGGAGAATATGAAAGGTGAGGAAGCTTCATGCATGATGATGAATCTATTTTTTTTTTTTTTTTTTTCAAACCAGGCTCAATGACAAGACCAAAAAGAAGAGCATCACATCCTTTGAGAGGGACTCCATATTGTGCAACTTGACTGGCCAGCTGGATTACAGTGGCTTTGAAAAGGCTGACATTGTTATTGAGGCTGTGTTTGAAGACATCAACATCAAGCACAAAGTCCTGAAGGAAGTTGAAGCTGTAAGTCTTAACTGAATAGTGGCTTATTAGGCCTATGATACAATAGGGAACTGCTCACTTTTGCTATGAATGTTGGCTGTGATTGATCAAACAAACATTTGTTTATAGGTGATTCCCCCACACTGTATATTTGCCAGCAACACATCTGCTCTGCCCATAAAGGAGATTGCAGCCGCCAGCAAGAGACCAGACAAGGTTTGTAATCGGGAGCTTAGTAGGTTTAAAGTCAGAGGATCAGTTTGTCCAAATTAAAGAAAAAAAAGAAAAAAGAAAAAGTTTAATATTTTATGTGTATCTTCAGGTCATTGGGATGCACTACTTCTCCCCAGTGGACAAGATGCAGCTCCTTGAGATTATCACCACTGATCAGACCTCAAAGGACACGACAGCCTCTGCCGTGGCAGTCGGCCTGAAACAGGGCAAAGTCATCATAGTTGTTGGGGTGAGGTTCTTTATCGCATCATGTTTGTTTCTTCTTTCCCAGTGTAGCAACCATGAATTTGAATGTTTTGTTGGATTTTGATCTTTGCAGGATGGGCCTGGATTCTATACCACAAGGTGTTTGGCTCCAGTGTTAACTGAATCGTTGAGGATACTTCAGGTTAGTAGTAACCAGAAAGCAAAACACAGCAGTGAGCTCAACATGCTTAGGCCACACACCCTGCTGTATTGGCTGCTCACTGACTTCAGTGTTATTACTAAAGATACCACTTCAAGTATCAAAGTAATTAAAGATGTAATACACTACTCCAATGACACTGTTCATACAAATTGGTGTGATGTAGGAGTTACTGGAGCACAAGAAGGCATATTGTTTATTTGGGATAGCTATTGCAAGTTTTCTAGTATCTATTTACCCCTTGTTTACTTACAGGAAGGGGTTGACCCCAAGAAGATGGATTTACTCACCACAAGCTTCGGGTTCCCTGTGGGCGCAGCAACATTGACCGATGAAGTCGGCCTTGATGTTGCCATCCATGTGGGCGAGGACCTGGGCAAAGCTTTTGGCTCACGGTTTGGTGGGGGAAATATTGAGTTTCTGAAGACCATGGTGGACATGGGATTCAAGGGTATGGGCAATTGTATTGAAGGACTGTGTTGATTACATAAAGTACTACACTGTTAACTTATGCACATCTATATCTATATCTTTGCTAAATGCTTTTTGTTTTCTAAAGGCCGCAAATCAGGAATGGGTTACTACGTCTATGAGCCGGGACTCAAAGTCAGAATAGTCAACACAGATATGGAAGGAATCCTTGAGAAATACAAAATCACACCAAATCCTACCGTGTAAGTAATTGCCCCACTATTGTCACTTATATATATCTGGGCCACAATCAAAATCAGTCTTTAAAAATAATAACTGATTTTGGTTGCGGCCCAGATGCCAATCGTATCAATCAATACAATCATAACTAAGGGTTGGCATTTTTGTGTTGTCATTAATGATCAGATTCTTTATCACTTCTTAATACTCTCAATGTGATGTTTGGAAATGTAGAATGAAATAATTGTCTAGAAACAATAAGTACATCTAAATTACAATGTAATGCAATTACATTGCGTAAAAAATTACAAAGATGTAAAAATTGATGCCTGTAGATTAACAATTAGAATTGTTTTCAATTAACAGCACTATCTCTTTGTTTCATAGCGACTAAATAGTGACTGTCTTCCTTTAGTTCATCAGACTCTGATCTGCAGTACCGGTTCTTGTCTCGGTTCGTCAACGAGGCTGTGATGTGCTTGGAGGAGGGAATCCTGAAGAACCCCGTGGAAGGAGACATCGGGGCTGTGTTCGGAGTGGGATTCCCCCCGTGCTTTGGAGGTCAGATTTCAGCCACGTCTCTTGATCATGAGAGTAGCTTGTTGTGTCTACTTTTTTTTGTCATGGGGAAAAGAGCCTGACTGAGGGGAATGGTCTCCTCCTATTTTTCTCATGGATGCTGAATGAAACATGAAACATAAAGTGGTGATCTTAAACCACTGTACCTGTTCAGCTAGAGTGTCATTTGTGGTTCACTGACTATACTGATAAGGTAGAATAGCACTTCTGTTCATATGAATGCAAGCCTAGAGCGTTATCCAGATCAACCATTAACAATGTGGAGCTATGGACTGTACATCATACGAATGTCCTCTTGCATTCAGGGCCTTTCCGGTTCGTGGACACCTTTGGTGCCGACAAGCTGGTGGAGAAGATGAGGAGGTATGAAGCGGTCTATGGGAATCAATTCACACCATGCCAACTACTACTGGACCACGCCAAGGACTTGAGCAAGAAATTTCACAAGTGACCGTACTCTCCATGTGCCAGTAGCACTCAATAGACATAACACAGACATAGCACTTACATAGATTATGAGAGGGGACAAATTGAAAATATATTTTGTTTTACAATGTGTTCTGAAAGTTTTAACAAACTGGGATGTTTTGGGGGTTTTTGTACTTTGAACATTATTTGATAATATGTAGTATCATATGATACAGGAGTATACGAGACTAATGTAAAGGAAATGCAGATGGAAGAGAATTAAAGTGTTCCTCACGTGGTATATTATTTGTCATCCTTAATGAATGACTACCAGTATGGTTCAGTGAGTGTGACTGGTCTTTATTTCATAGTTTGGGCGATGATGTATATTTGAAGCACTAAATAAAATTTTGTTATTGAATAAACCCACCCTTTCTCTTTAATTGCTTCCACGCGCTAATTGGACTGTACTTTATCACGTTTACAGAATTAGACCATAGCTGTGCCATGAGATTTGCTCAAATCCAATTCGTCGTGCAAGTCACATGTCGTCTTTCTATTGTCCGCAGAGCAGGGTGTGTACAGCGGGTAGGCTACGTGGGTTGGGCTGGGCTGGATGAGTGTGTTTTTTCCCCCCCCGGCGGAGGCGCATTTCGCAGCATCCTTGATATCGTGTGTCATCGCTTGTTTGCTAAAGGATGCCCAAACTGGAGGAAAAACAACCGCGTTCATCCGGATGATCAAACCGGCTCAAAATGGCCCACGGCGATGAAAAGATGAGGTGTGTGATTGTGTGCCTGCTTTAACCAAATGAAAGCGCAAAATAACCCTGCCGCTGCCGCACCTGTATGGGGAAGAAAGACGCGCAAGGCTCCGCGCTGGGTCATGCCAGAGGGAATGGTGATTTAAGGTGCTGAAGATCATTTTTTGTTTAAACTGCGTTTGATCAAAATGTCTAAAACAAAACATTGCGAGGCGGTCAGGGTGGTGGTCCGATGCCGACCGTTCAGCAGGAGAGAAGAGATAACTGGGTGTGAAAACATCTTGGAGATTGATGATAAACTGGGGCAGATCACTATAAGGAATCCGAGAGCACCACCTGATGAGCCCATGAAAACATTTACTTTTGATTCCGTCTACGACTGGGGCTCAAAACAAAACGACATTTATGATGATACAGTGAGACCTCTTGTGGATTCCGTGCTCCAAGGCTTCAACGGGACTATATTTGCTTACGGGCAGACTGGGACAGGTAAAACACATACCATGCAAGGGATATCAAACGATCCCGAGAGGAGAGGACTTATACCAACTTCATTTCAACATATTTTCACACAAATATCCAGAACCCAGAATCAGAAGTACCTGGTGAGGGCATCCTATCTTGAAATTTACCAGGAGGAAATCAGAGATCTCTTGTGCAAAGACAACAACAAGAAACTGGAACTTAAAGAAAATCAGGAATGCGGGGTGTATGTGAAAGGCCTGACTTCAGTGGTCACTAAAAATGCCACAGAGATTGAACATGTGATGAACATGGGCAACCAGTCTAGGTCCGTGGGGTTCACCAACATGAATGAACGCAGCTCTCGGTCTCATGCCATCTTTGTCGTAACAGTGGAGTGCAGTGAGGAAGGGGCAGATGGCGAAGACCACATCCGGGTTGGGAAGCTGAACATGGTTGACCTGGCTGGCAGCGAGCGCCAGAGCAAGACAGGTGCTAAAGGGGCGCGACTGAGGGAGGCAGCCAAAATCAACCTGTCCCTGTCAGCACTGGGGAACGTCATTTCAGCCCTGGCGGACGGGAAGAGCACCCACGTCCCGTACAGAGACTCTAAACTGACTCGCTTGCTCCAGGACTCGCTGGGTGGCAATGCAAAGACTGTCATGATAGCGACGGTGGGACCATCAGGGAAGCACCACGACGAATCCCTGACAACGCTGAGGTACGCCAGCAGGGCCAAGAACATCAAGAACAAGCCTCGGGTCAATGAGGATCCCAAAGATGCCCTGCTGAGGGAGTTTCAGGAGGAGATCGCCCATTTGAAAGCTCAACTAGAAGAGCGAGGTATGCTTGCCAAGGAGAGGAGGAGGAAGAGGAGGAACAGCAAAGTACTGAGTAAGAGCATGGCTGGCATGGAGGAGGAGGTCTTCAGAGAGAGGGACACGGAGGTGTGGAAGGCTGTTGAGGAGGAATGGGATGTGGAACGTTACAGGAAAGAGGATAGCCACAGCCCCAAGGTTGGGACCAACGCCGGCCAGGGAAGCATTGAGAAGTTCAAGCAACTGGATGAAAAAGAAAAAAGCATGGATGATATGCACAAGGACCAAGAGACTATGGAGAAGATCATTGAGAAATATAAGGTACGGTACAGTACAGTATCTAATAACTGAGATACTGGTGGAACAAAAGAAATCCACATCAATAATTTATTGTCTGTGTTCCCAGGCCATGGAGAGCAAACTGTTAGTTGGAGGGAAGAACATAATCGACCACACAAATGAACAACAAAAAATGCTGGAGCTGAAGAGGCAAGAGATCGCAGAGCAGGTAAATGATGACAGTAACCTGACGTACAATAGTAATACGTGTAAACAAACAATAACGTATGAGTCAGAACAGATTGAACTGGTTTTGCTGTCCTGGCATGTCTTTGTACACTCCTAAAAATATTTTTTTTATTTTTAACAAATTTGCGTTGGAAAACACACATTTGTGTTATTTTTCAACACAACATATATTAATAACAAAGCATATGAAAGGCGTTGGAATGTACCATTAACGTAGGTTGTCCTGAACTAGACACGAGGATGTTTTGAAAATGACACATCCGTTTTAAGGGTGGACTGTCTGTACTTAGTGGAGCCTGATGCTGTCTTTGACTTGCAGATAAGAGGGGAGAGAGAGATCCAGCAGCAGATGATGTTGCAGGATGAGGAGACATTAGAAATGAGAGAGACCTTCTCCTCCCTACAGCAGGAGGTGGAGCTCAAGACCAAGAAGCTGAAGAGGGTACGATGACTCACTCCCCCACTCCCAATATCATTAAAGCAATCACAGTCTTATTTGCAGTTAACAAATAAGCCTACCTGGTGAGAGAGAGCAGCATCATAACAAAATAAAATTCACAGAAAAACATGCATTCAACAATGTAAGTGGTTTACATAAGAAAGACCATTTGTTTATCCCTATGTTTATGGCTTATGCTGTGCCTATACAAAACAGAGTCTGCTTAACAATCCTAAGATTAGCTCTCACGTTCACACGTTGGCGCCTCCAAACTGAAACACTGTTGTAACTGTTGTAACTCGTGACTGAAAACTGTTTGAACTTCAGTACCCAGAAATCATGAAATGTGACGTCCGTAAACACACAGCATGCTAACATTTACCAACCCGGCTGCTCTGTAATGGCTTTATACTAAAGGATACTAAAGGGGCGAGAGAGGCAGAAGATTTAACATTGGTAATGCTGGTTGGCATGCTTAATTTGTCACTTCCTGTGGGCGGAGTTTCGCCACCTAGTGTCCAGAATATAATCTTGGCAAATAGGGCGAATTTGCAGCATCTCAGTTAGGTGGTGATTTAGACTACGGGTGTACTTTTCCATAAGACATCTTGGCTAGTGCAGCAATGAATTAGTATGTCCCTTTCTTCTACAGTTGTATGCCAAGCTACAGTTGGTGAAGGCAGAGATTGGAGATGTCATTGAGGAGCATGTCATAACCAGACAGGAGCTTGAACAGACACAGAACGAACTGACCAGAGAACTGAAGTACAAGTGAGTATCCACGTTAATGAACACACACTTGACCATCGATGTCACACCAGATGTCCTATTGCACTATCCATTATTTGCGTGTTATTAATGTGCAATGAAAGTCAATTCATCATCCACATTTTCCTGACCACATCTTGGCGTAGCCTTGTTTGAAAAGACAGAGGTAACAAAGAAAACAGAATTTCAGGTCACAGTGGAGAGAAAACAACCACAGCGGGGTTGCTACAGCACCACGGTCTTCAAGAGCTAAATTACTATCAGAAAAGGGTGTCACCTTTTCTTACCTGGATGGATGGTGTCAAACTTCATCATGGTGTCATGAAAAATGATTTTCTATAAATCATGTCCGCTCGTTATTGGGCAATATCTATAATAAAACAAAGTAAAGGTTGTATTATTGTGAAATGTGAAAATTTCACACACACAATGATTTTTCACTCAAATTCAATTAGATATCACACAACAGGAGAACATACTTCATTACAATTTACATTTTACATACATTTAGCCGCTCTAATTCAGGTTAGTTGGATTGCTGTGGCACAGTGATGCTGTATAAGCAGTGCCTCTATGTATTTAATATGTCATAAACTATATTTTTGAACATTGCTGTCTTCTCCACAGTGTAGATTAAGGCAGATATAATGGAGCCAGAGAGCTGGCATCACATTATGTGCCGTGGGAGTGTGCAGAATCTGTACTGGTTGGTGTTACGGTTGCAAAGCTGTTGAGAGAATTAGGATGCTCCCAGCTGGGATGAGTGTCTGCAATTTTTGTTAACATTTCACAAAGTGAGGAATGTACTTTTATTGCATATTGCAGATATCTCTTGATTGAGAATTTCATACCTCCTGAGGAAAAGAACAAGATTATGAACAGGCTGCTCTTCGACAACGAGGAAGATCAGTGGCGGTTCAGACCCGTCATCCCGTCAGAGAGGTCAGTGATTTGATCTCACAAATGTTGACGTAAGACACTGAAAGTGGTGCATTAACAGTCTTCATTACATTACTATAATGTTATTACACAGAAACAACATTAGAGATGGTTCTGGTAGGGTTTGATCCCAGATGTGGGTCCAGAGGGTTGCGTCTCGACCGCTACACCCTTTCTAAGAGCATGTAATTCACTCCAAACCCTTCCTTTCCTGTGCCGTTATGTCAGCGTACCCACTCAGGTCAGGAGAAGACCTTCCTCGGTTGTGGGATACAAGAGGCCAATCAGCCAATATGCACAGATGGCCGTTGCCATGGCGACAGGGGCCCCATCGAGATACCAGGTCAGTGCTTGGACAGCGCAGTAGTATTTTATTCATTTCTAGGTTAGAATAATAGTTTTCTTTAACTTATACCAAATGTCTGCTTCCATATATAATCATAATAATGTGATCTGAGATGAACATAATCCATAATGTTTGATCTATGCTTTATATTTTCCCTATATTAAATTAATTGGACCTCATTCAAAAAATGTTCTGATATGAACAATAATAACAATAATAACCCTAACAATTGAAAATAGTACCTATATTATTTATACCTTGTATAATGATAGGAAATCGTTTTGGATTTTGATGTATCGTAGAAAATAGAAGAATCAATGTAAACCACTCACAGATTTGTCTTGGATTTGATAGTTAGCACAAAATGTGTTCCTAAGCAGCTTTTATCCGTGAGGCCTCTGAATCTCTACTCCCATTTGTTCTTCTCATAGGCTGAGAATATTATGCTGTTGGAGTTGGATATGAGTCCGCCAACCATGTTCACCCTGAACCTTAACGGAGCTCACCTGGAGAGAGCGTTCTCTCCCAGGCCGATGCGGGATCTCCTGGCAGATGTTACCGTCAGGGAGAGGACCGCTTCATCACGTGTCAGGAAATCCCGATCTTGGTGAGAGAACAACTGAGAAATTGAGAAAGGCTCAAATGATTGCAGATGCTGTAAGTGCCCTGCTGTGCATGTAATAACTCTGTCTGATGCACAGAAGTACAAAGGAAGACTGTAATAGCATAAATATCAGAGTTTTAAGAACCTGACACCTATATGTCAGGTCCATCCCAGTTGCTCGGATGCAAAATAGTTTAGGGCCGGTAGCCTATTTCTCCAGTGGTACCACTTCATAATATCTGAATCTGTCTTTACTATATACAGGTATCAGGCTCCGCAAGCATCACACGTCCCATCATCCTCATCCTCCACCTCTCTGACGTCAGGATCTCAGTGCTTCTCTCACACTCAGAGACAGAGACCATCCTCTGCTGCCTATCTTCCACTGGGAGGTGCCATTCAGACAAGCCCTTGAGATCTGTGAATACTCTTACTGTACACACAGGACTGGCCTCAGTTCCAAGTGGCACATACGAGTCCAGATTGTCCAAGGGTCCCCCAAGGAGGGGTGGGTGAAAATTGGGGTTCAGTATCTCTTGATTTTAAATGGATTTCAAATCAAATTTTCAAGATAGAGAATCAATTCAGTAAGCATGTATTTGGTGTTATTGGAAAGGTAAACATGTCATCCTTCATTCATTTTCGGCAAATGCTATTTATATGAATACAGTGGTCAGTAGAGCTCTTGAAAGTCACCCTTCCCCATTTGCTCGCTTTTTTTGCCTACTGTTGCCTAAACCATATAGTCTCTCTTGGGTTACTGTGGCCTCGAGGAATGGAACAGCCAAATTTCCACATGAGAGCAGATTAAAAAGCACCAAGGTATCACCCAGCCATGCCAAGTATAAGTAGTTTTGGAGATCTTTTAAAAAAAATTGTTTTTGTTTTTGTTTTTACTTTTTTCAAGATAGCAACAGTGTAACCACGGGGCTCCTGAAGCTCAGCTAAACATTATCTAGAGGTCTGGAGAATCATCACAATAACATGATGCCAAAAATGGACAATTGGGTGCAGTTAAAGTGGAGAGGGTGGTGGGTGGGGTGCTTAGGGCCCCAAATACTGGGGCCAAAACCGTTTTAGTCCATATGCTATGCCTGATTGATTAATTGCTTCAATTGTCCTCCTTCTAGCTAAATTATTTGAGCGAAAAATGTGAAGACATTTACAGTGCTCTCTTGATTAGCTGCCTTATTTTTCTTATAGTTGTGAAATTGTGCAAAGTCCATTTGCTTACACATCAGAATAAACAGACTACAATGATTCTTCATTTGTCTATTGTATTTCCCCAAGGCCTAAGGTCTTGATGTCTGCTTTCCTTGTATCTGTGATCATGCCTGTAGTTTGATTTATGTGGGGAAGCTGAGGACTTTGAAATGACAGCTATACAGTAAGATGACGTTTCTTTCGGAGTCACATGACACCCTTTACAGTAAGTCCAATATGGCAGACGGAGTGGATCTTACGCGGTAACTAAAGCAACATTTCAACTGAAACAGACACGTTCAACACTACTCTGCACAAGACAGCAACAATGAGGGAGAGACAGAAGAAAAAGAAAGGGAGGACGTGGGCAGAAGCAGCTAAAACGGTATTATAGCTGTTTTATCTACCGTTTGTTGTGGTTTTCCTTGAACGCTCCCACTTGTACAACTGTGTTTATGAGTTCATGACCTGCTGGTGCAGACGAAATGTTGCGTACACGGCGCAAGGCCTGTGTTGACGGTTAGACATTTGGAAGACCGCTGTCACAAACTATCTAGCTTGCTCTATCTGTTGTTTTAGAGTACGAATATAATTGAACGTGTTCATGTTGTGTGCGCCCAAACATGTTATCCAAAACCTGCGTGCGTGTGTGTGTTGTGTCTAGACGGTACGGGTGACATGTCTGTCACGATTTGAAGTCGGCTAAAGTAACCCTGAAGTAAACACGTCAAAGTGTTGCGTGCTAGCCAGTTAGCTCGCTAGCTCCTGCTAGCGCAATTCAGTTCGTCAACAAGTTTGTTTGATGTAACTTGCAAATAAAACACACTGGAACGCGCAGTATCTACGTTAATCTCATTCTCTGCACGTTAGCTTTGCCCCGCTCGAGCTGACCAAGCTAATCTCTGACATGCTAACATTAGGGCGAGATATTTTACTTGCCATCTGAGTACAGTATTGAGTTTTGCTAGCGTAGTAGCTAACCTAGCTATCTAGCGTAGCAAGCTAACGGATAGTTGCATGTTATTAAATACCCAGGAACATGTCTCATAACGACAAAACGTAACGTTATTGCTTTTGTGATTGCCCGCGGTTTCACCGTGCTTTTAGCTTCACTATTTACAGAGACGGATTTGTTCACACACCGTCGCTATATAACCACTATAACTAGTTTCTTAACACTACTGGGTGGGATAATGACCGCTAGATAAAGTCCATTTTACTGACTAGCTAAAGTTAGCTAGGATGTTGATGGCCAGCGTATGCGTGAAATAAAGGCATCAACAACGTCAAACGTTTATGTTCCCCACAGTGTAATGTTATGTAACGTTACAGATGTTGAATGCTCTTATCGGCATGTTTTAACTTATATTAAATAAACTGTTCTGAGTGACCATGCTGTACACCCCCCACACCCTCATGTCATGGTACCAATGGTTCCCAGGTGGCAGTGCCCCTCTCCATAACGTAAAAGTGGTAACTTAACGGTTAAACACCCGTTTTTTCCCGTATGCCAAGCCCTTCTTTGTAACCAGACATGATCCCAGATGAGCACTTGCGTGAGATTCAGTACTTGTCACCACCATAAAAACGTTGTCTGGCCCAGATGAGCCATCAGAATTAATGTTAGCAGTGATGAGTATTGAGTTTTCCTCTAACTAACATCACACCAGAAAAAGGATCACTACAGTTAGAGAGCCAACCTCAGAGAAAAATCTTACATTACATGATTCTGAGCAGCATACCTGTCTGTACATACACAGACAAGAGAATTGGGTAACACGTATGTTATTCCATGTCTTGAAGAGAAGAGGATTGAAGGAGCCTATTACTTAATAAAACTAAAGCCCAGAGACTGCATCATATTCTTACAAAACCCACTTTTATTTGAGTAACTAAACTGATAAATGACAGTTCAGGTTTTTGTTAGTATTCATAAGCACAATAGCTATGTCCATAGAAATATTTTGCACTGGTTAAATTTATAGTTTAATTACAGTAAATGACTGTTTGTTGCTCATTTACATCCCGTTATGAACTTTATTATGTTTTATTTTATGTATTGTGTTTCATTTTTTCAGGTTTTGGAGAAGTACCCTAACACACCTATGAGCCATAAAGAAATCTTGCAGGTGATCCAAAGAGAAAGGCTGAAAGAAATAAGGTAAAAGATTCTTCTGGTGTCCTAGACGCAGTAGCCTTGTCATAGCAAATGCCCTTCACCCAGGAGTTTCATGAGAGAGCACTTCAGCTTTCTCCTCTTTTACTGATTGCTCATATCACAAACTTTCCTTTTACTTGTTTACATAGTCATGATTATTTCACTCAATTTCTAATTATTTCATTTCTTTTTGTTTTATTGTCACTGTTCTCATCCAGAAGGTAAGAACGAGCTAGCCCCCCACCTTAACAAACTCACTGCAATGCTATTTTGTTTGGTTTTACCTTTTGCATGTTATTAACAATAACATGTCCTTGGTTCGGTTGCATAAAGACACAGTATGAATAGACTTAAACCCACCTTTTTTCCAGACTTTCTAAACACCTTTAAACCCACCTGTTGCATAAAAATGCCTTTGTAGTTTCCAGTATGATACACTATTTCAAATTCACAAAGCATGGAAGCTGTCAGTCATGTAGATTTATTTTCTAGTAAGGAGAGTTCAAGATCAGTTTTCCAAAGAATGTAGCTGGAACGTCGATTTAGTGGGACAAGTATCTGGCAGATTTTCGCCAGTAATATCTGTAAGACTAGCTAGTGTTACTGCAGATGTTGCCATGTCAATCTCAAAAAACATTGTAATTTTGTTTCTAAACTTTGTGCCTAATATACCGTAAGTTAACAAAAATAAATGCATGTTCACTAGATACATCTCTTGCATGACTGTTTATGCCGTTATGCAGTCTTTTGGCTGAAAATGAACTTACTTATTTTCATGCAACAGACATTTTTATGTCAGACCAATATAATTGGAGGATCTCAGAGGGCTACAATGGTTAGATCAGTCTTAAGCCAGTTTTATGCAACTGATCCCTTATAAACCTTGGAGTAAAATGCCTCCCGATGACACTGACGCTGATGTGAATCTGAGCTGAAGTCACAGATTTCCTCCCAACGCATGATAGCTATTTTCCCCCAGATATCTGAGCAGGCTTACCCCTTCTTGCAGCACTCTCCCAGCTGTCTGTTTTATTGGGGAGCAGATGTGTAATTTGCGTTTCTCTGTCGTGATCTAGTGGAACCTCGCCGCTGGCATGTCTGAACGCGATGCTACACACAAACTCTCGTGGTGAAGAGGGGATCTTCTACAAAGTTCCAGGCAGAATGGGAGTCTACACATTGAAGGTTAGTTTGATGGCAAAGCTTTCACCACTCTGCACACAAGGCCACAAGGCCAAAGAAAGATTGTACTAACTATAATGTAAAACTATAATGTCCTATCTTTAAGCACTTAGAAGACAATTCACAAGCCATATTTTCTCACACTTTGTTTGAGCTATAGATAGGTACAGCCAAACTAGTATGTCTATATCCCTGTCAGCTTTGCGAAGTTAGTAATTGTTACCATTTTACAATCTCTTGACAGTGGAGTGAAATATAGACATGGCTACCATCATGACAGGCTACGACAAATACAAAATAGATGTTTAAGTTTTGTTCACCGATGAGCTAGAAGTATGGATGCTTTGGATGGGATTTTATGAGCGGTAGATGAACGTGTGCCCCAAAAGAGTGTTGTTTTTCTTGTTCTTTTTTTCTAGTTTGCTCTGCTTCTCCTTGTGTATCATGTATTACATAAAGATAATAAATATGCTGTATGTTTTTTTTGTTTTTTTTTATGTAGAAGGACATCTCCGATGTGGCGAAGGAGCTGTCTGAGGAGGGCTCTGAGGAGAGCAGTGACAATCTGTCTGATTCCCAAAGCACAGAGAACAACAGTAATGCCATGACTCAAGAGGGCAGGAGAGGAAGGTGGAGGCGGAGAGGTACTGTGCACAGCCTACAGGATCATAAGTAACATCTCATATAGCTTCATCATTTCTTATATTTTCCTGGTCAGGGGTTTACAGACGACATGTTTCATGACTCATTCATGAAGGACCAGTAAACAGTTTTTACAGCTTCATTACATATTGATATAACATTCATGTAACAATATTACATAGCGGATTTCAAAATCAAAGTCCCTTGGATGCCTAACACAAATCCCTTTTAATAAGTTTCTTTTCATTGTGAAGGATTAATAATAATAATAATAATAATAATAATAATAATAATAATAATAATAATAATAATGTCACATTGAGATATTTCCCACGCAGCTACAGTGGAGTTCAGTAGAATAAAACCCAACGATCTAAAACATCAACGGTAAACATCTTGGTTTTTAGCGTGTTGTAGCGTTTTAGTGTTTAGGTTTTAGTGTCAGTCACACAAAGAACGGGCTTCTTTCTAGTCTCACCATTTACGTTCAACAGTCTTACAGCGAGAAATCTATTGTAGAAGAGACCAACTTCTCCACTGACAGCGGCCTCATTAATCCACACAGACACTCCACTGGAAACAACCGCTACCGCTACCGCTCTCGCTACCTACACGTAAAACCCACAGCTGATGCTGCATTCATGTTATATAGGAGTAACTGTAAATACAAGCTTCTGACTGTGAAAAAAATGTTCACGTCAACCCCCTAGTGGTAATTCAGAATAGGAAATATGGGAACCTTTGGAAGGCTTTGATATCTCCCACCTGATGGTGCAAATACTGTTATGGTGTCAAACATGGCTGCCGTGAATCTACCAAAGTCCACAGTCCAAGGTACCAACCTAAAGTTGTCAAAAGGCATTCTGGGAAATGTAGGAAATCACTAACTGAAGTAGAAGACAAGGCAGGTCGAGGGAAAGTGGGTACAGTAAAAAGGTAAATTACAAAACTAACTGGAATGCATTGAGCATTACAGATCGATGACATACGTATATAACAGTGTAAGAGTATTTAAGGGTGGAATTTTCCTTTAATGATACCGTGACACTTACTGACGAAGAGGAAGGCATTACTTCCTTCCATCACTTCCTCCACACTGACTATTATTAATAGCCTCTTAATAACATCCCAGAGCCCCTATTGCCACAGCTAGTGTTGCACCCTGAATTGTGATCTACTGCTGTAGAATCAACTGTCCAGCTGGAAGTATGTTCACGAAGGACCCAGGCTGATTTTAGACACACTACACTGTAAGCTACTGATGCAGGCAGAGTCGTTTCTTGGAGTACACATTGATATGGGTGTGATTGTTAGCAAGTTGGTGTCAAAGCTTAAACACTGTGTGTCCCTAAAGTCTTTGACTCATTGTCAGTGGCGAAGTACCAGGCTGTACATGGTGGTCACATCACTGATTAGGCTATCTAGCATCTTGTCCCTTCACCACTTCATCTTGAATTGCACACCTGGTTGTGCCTGATTGTAGTGCGACTTCAGGAAATTAACTTTTTATCAAGTGCCAATTATTTTGTTTTTGTCAGGCTGTGCTCTCACTGGCTAGCATTATTTCTCTCTGCCACTTGAATATATAAGTGACTGTTAAGACAGGAAACTGTATTTTCTCAGTGTGACCCGTGACCACTTCCTCATTATGCAGAAGTTAGAAACAGGCGAGCGTGTAACCCTGGCTTCGAGCTGAGTGGGAGGATGACTCCAATCCTGTTTTTATTTTTGTACTAATCAATACAGAGAACCACATCAAGTCAAATGCTAACAGAACGACAGCAAAAAAGAAACGAGTGGCACAGCTACGGTATGTGGAACAGGTGCTCTGCAAGCTTGCAGAGACGAGGAAATAGACAGCAGAGTTTTTCTGAGTCATCTTTCTGTGGAGTTGCTCAGGCCTTTTCAATAATCTGATATTTTTTGGCACGATAATGCAATCTGCCTCTTTGTGCATTAGTGGTGTCACTTTCATCAAAACAATAGCGTGGTGTGATTAAGTCTGTATGCCTCCCTCGGGATGTGTATTTTGTAACATCTGTGTTGTGCGCTTTTATTTCTTAGTTCCCTCCAAGCTGCAGTCGCAGCCCTCGTCTCCGCAGCCTCGATGCTCATCACCCTCTGTCCCCACCAGTAAGCTCATCTCTCCCTCTCAGAAACACAGCAAGAAAGCTTTGAAACAGGTACTGGGCTATTTGTTTCTCTACCTTTTTATTTTGAAATGCATTGATAACAACTTAGTGGAGTAAATGTGGCATATTCACCACTTGAACACTTCAAATGTTACATAAATCCTTTGCCCGACCCCCCATATTCACATACGCCCATCATGTATGTGCACACGCAAACACACTCATGTCAAGCATGCAGTTATGTTTCAGTGCATTTAGTTCTCTAGGTCTATCATTCATATAAAAGCTGATTTGAAAGATTTATTTTGTGAACTAGTGAACTAGGTCTTGCTGGCAGGCTTGTTTGTTGTGTGACATTTGTTTTTTGTCTTTGATGTTAAATGTTAAAATAAGATCCATCATTTTGCATACTTTGCTGCAGTTTTCAGTAGATTTCACAAAATGTTGCACTAAGTGTGTAAGCACACAACCAATTTTGGTGTTTTCAGTAGGCGTTCAATATGCTTGTTACATCCCTTTCCCTGCCTGTTAAACAGCTTGTGCTGATTATTTTAAAAAACAACGGGGCATCAGGGGAAAATGCCTATAGCTGGTTTTATTAATGTTCTCATAATCCACCCCTTCAACATTTTCCTATTGGCTGCCTCACGCCTTTTGTGTTCCATTTAATTAGATTTCACTTGATTGCGCAGATTGTAATTCACTCCATCTGCACTGGTGTGGAGTTTTCAGCCTTGTAAGACCAATTTGTATTGGTTTATGAGGCTTAGGACACACTAGAAGACGATGACTTGGCTAAAATGTTAGGTATTGCAGAGACGTATTGTGTATTTTCCAACCGCATTTCTTATATTTTTCTGCTGAAAAGAAAGAAAGACCCTTAATGGACTGTTCTGTATTGCTTCCTTAATCTGTTGACTTTTAGTTTTTTAGATTTCTTGGCAGATTTCCAACATGGAGATGATTTGTGCTTGTGTTATGCAACACATATTTCATTGCAACACTATTTTTAACTGTTGTTTCACCAGGCAAATTGACAAGAATACATTCTTATTTACAGCCTGGGGGACTAGTTGCAGGGAAACAGAGGGTTACACACATTGACACACTTAGACTCATTTTTTTAGCCATTTGTTCCTTCCTTATTTTACTTGTTTTTAGGCCTTGAAGCAGCAGCAGCAGAGAAACCAGCGTAGACAGGGGGGAATGCCAACCACCTCCAGTCCCAGATTGCTCCTGAAGACTATCAAAGACATGGCGGACAACACTACTACAAAGACCGGTAAGTGATTTAACTTGAGAAATCTGAAATTAAACTAGTCATAGCATGCTTGGCTTCCCAGAATAGTTACACATCTAGCTGACATCTTGAGAGTCCGTTTTTGAGGTTGATGTATTTTCTTAATAATCATTGCAAGATATTAGAAACAGTTTTGAAAATGATACGGTATCTGCTTTTTTGATGGAGCTATAGCCAAGTAGGCGATAGCTCTCATTTTTGTACTTATAGGGCATGCTTTTCTTAATTAGACAACAAAAGTTATTGCATCATCATTCAAACATGACTCATATGATTTGCAGCTTCGGTATGGGAACTAAAACAGTCAGACCGCTGTCCTGCAAGCCCTCAGAACTCTTCTTCCAGTTCCTCCTCCTCTGTCAAAGCGGACCTGTGCCACCCCGTTGGTGCTAGGAAGGTGTCCCAGAGGTCAGGTCACCTCAGCGCACGTAAGTCAATATCTAAGTCGGTTTTAGCTTGTTTGGCAAAATATATCTACCTTAACAAGTTATTTAGTCTAGTATTGAGTCTTAAAATCTTATTCTTTTAAAACAAAATCTGCCAGTGCAGTGCCAACCCATTTCTGCCAAGTTTTCTTGTTGTGTTGATGGTAGTGGAGTGGTCTGGCTTATTTCAAGATACTGTCATTTGTTTTAGATAATTCTTGAAAAAAGTGAAATTCGCCCACTTTATTGGCAGAGTTTCTTTAAATGTTATTAAGGAAGAACTATTTTTAAGACTGGAAATATGAGACGAAATGACGTGTTAAGATATGAACTTGTTAGATGGACATTTTATGCAGTGTGGCAGCTGAAGAGAGTGAGTCATATCAGGGTCTGTCGAGGCTTACACCGGCCTCCTGTTGTGTATTGCAGGGCAACTGAAACGTACCAAGTGTAAAATAGATGTGGAGACGCCAGACTCCATTTTGGTCAACACCAACCTGCGGGCAATCATCAACAAGCACACCTTCTCTGTCTTGCCCTCAGACTGCCAACAGAGGCTGCTCAAACTTCTGCCTGAAGTTGACCAGCAGGTGGCTCTAAGACTATTACCCTTTATGCTTGTTTTTTATCATCTGCTGTTGTAGAGTGTGTAGGGCAGTTCTGATGGATCAGACACATACAATGTAGTACTGTCATCTCTAAGTTTGACTGCGGCACACTAACTTTATTGCATGTTATCCCCTCATCTTGACTTTCTATCTCCATTGTGTGTTATCTAATAAAATATTTTTAAATCTTTAAAAAAAAATTCAGAAACACACAAGACAAAGTTGGCTCTTGGTCAATTCTTTAGATACACTTGTCTGCTGATCTTACATGTTCAATTGCACATCATGCACCAGAAGCAAAAGTCAGCCTGTCATCGCTAATTTGACGTGCAATCACTAATAATGATGTTTGTGATGGTAACGTTCATTATATTGCCCCTCCTCTCCTCAGGCTTGCATGGATGGCCTTCTGAAGGTCACCAGTTCTGCCTTGAACAACGAGTTCTTCACATCAGCAGCACAGTCCTGGAAGGAGAGGCTGGCTGAGGGTTAGTGCCTCTGATCCCAGGAGAAAATAACAGAGTTCAGTTTAATGTTGCTGAATAGAACAAGAACAATAATTTTCCACTGTTTGTTTCTACTCCTTTCTATCTCTCTCCAGGTGAGTTTACTCCTGAGTTGCAGCTAAGAATGCGACAAGAAATAGAGAAGGAAAAGAAAGTGGAGCACTGGAAGGAGGCCTTCTTTGAAAACTACTACGGTGAAAAGTAAGTTGTCTTTCATTATGAGTAAAAATTAAAACAATTACTACCAAGTCAGATAAAAAATGTGACTGTTCACCAGTTTTCACATTTAATACTTTGGTCACATTCAATGTGAGATAATTCTGTGACTGTGGGGGAAACAATTTGCTTCCTTTCTGGCACTGTAGGTAGGTGTAGAATTTCTTTGCCTCTGTCATTTATATGATACTGTACTCTGTCATTTATATGATACTGTACTCTGTCATTTATATAATATTGTACTCTGTCATTTATATAATATCGTATGTCCTTGTTTGATTTAAGCTAATAAATTGTCATTAGTTGGTGTCATAGCAGCTCAGATCGAGACACCGTCATAACCACAAATCGTAAGTGAACAAAGTGCCTATTAAATTAAGGGTCTCTGAGCATCTAAAATATAGATATGTATATTTTTTTTAAAAACTACTACTATTTTTTAAATGTGTAATGTGATTTTCTAGATAAGAGTATTCAAAATGTCATTTCAATCAGATTTTCTAGTAGCCCGACTTTGTGAGTATTCCCAAGTCATTTGCTAACTGTGCCTTATTCAGTGTTTACTCCCTGTTCTAGTTCAGAAATACATGTTGTGTATTTACACCACAATAATTTTTCACATCATGTTTTTGTACACCTCTCTTTCTTTGTCTCTCTTTCTCTCTCCCTCTCCCTTTCCCTCTGTGTAGTTCTGGGCTCAGCTATGAGGAATCTAAAGAGCTGACAGAGGCTGATCTGAATCAAGAGCCTGCCAGGCCCCAGTCCCCCCCTCACCAGACAGGACCTGCTGCTCAAGCACCAGTAGATCCCAAGGGCACCAAGGACAGCAGCCAGACTGCTGCTGCTACCGCTGCTAGAGACATGAAGCCAACGCCGTCACCATCACAGGAGCCTCCAAAGGCGCAGCCTGTTCAAAAAGACTCAGTCCCCACCATGGAGCCCATGAAGACACGTCGCTCGCAGTATGCTGAGGATCGCAAGCTGAACAAAACCACTCAGCCTGGGCCAACGCCTACAGTGACTGCAGCTGTGGTTGAGAGACAGACTGAACGGAGCACAACAGTCACTCCGCCTGAAAAGGAGCATACAGAAGAAGTGAAGGAGGAGAAAACTGAACTCCCCCACTCCCCTGTCAAGAAGAGCCCTCCGCCAAAGGCCAGTTCTGAGTTAAAGGGAGATCAGCCACTGTCTGTGGATAAGCCCACTGAGGAGAGTGAACAGCTTGCATCGGTCATCCCTGAGCCTGCTGGCTCCACAGAGCCCCTGAAAAGGAAGACTCCCAGTGAGCTGGAGGGTGAATTGACCCCGGAGAAAAGGCCCCGTATGTCCTCTGTTTCCTCAGTATCTTCAGTCTCCTCTGTATCTCCTCCAGCATCATCCATGTCAAGCCCTGCTACCCCAACCACAACGCCTAATCAGAGAGTTCCACCACTCAAGGTAGAGATAGAGTTTTAATATATATTATGGATGTTTTCCTTTCTCAGTTATACATATGTGTCTGTAAATATTTCTATAACTTCAGTTTCTTTTTACTTTTCAGATTTCAGTGTCACGATTTCTTCCCGTCCCTGTGTCACCAAGCCAGGTTTCACCCAGGACTCCCCTTCCCGCCCCCCTCAGCAGTCCAGTCCGTACTGGTGCTCGCACTTTGGCTGACATCAAAGCCAAAGCTCAGCTTGCTCGAGCACAGCGAGCAGCAGCAGCTGCAGCTGCAGTGACACCTGCATCTAAGGGAACAGTACCAGGCCCAGGGCCAGGGGGAGGCAGTGGTGAGCAGACACAACAAACCCCCAGCCCGACATCCCCACAGCCATCCACTCGGTTACCAGCCACCACCAGCAGCAGTCAGACCAGCACACCTCCTTCCTGCTCATTGGACTCCTTTGGTCAGCTAAACCCAAATCAGTCTCAAACCTCTAACTTCAGCAAAGCTGATAACAAACAGAAAGGTCATTCTGCTGGTACTGTCAATGTAGGTCTCTACAGCATGCAAAAGACTTCAGACTCATCAGCAGCCCAGCCCACCACTTTATCTGTGCACAGTATGAAGGGGCAGGAAATCCCCTCATCTGTTGGATCAGCACCCAGGGCCAGCTCTTTTATCCCCGCAAACAACCCACTTGTCGCTCAACTTCTGCAGGGCAAAGAGGTTCCCCTGGAGCAGATCCTCCCAAAGCCGCTGGCCAAGGTGGAGGGGAAGGTGGCCGGCGCCCCCTCTGGTAATAAGGGGAAGATATCACACTCAGCCACCGCTGGTGTTGATGAGCACAGATCTGATAAGCAGATCTCCACCCAGCTCACCATACTAGGACGAGCTGGGGTTTTCTCAGAATACGCACGGCATCAAAGGGAACTGCCCGATAAGGAGACCCAGGAGCAGATCCTACAGGCTCTGATGCAGAGGAAAGCCCAACAGAGCCAGCCTTACGGAGGCATTGGGCCTCAGCCTCCCCAGTACACAGCCCATCAACTGGGCCACGCAGAGGAACGCCAGGACCGACCCAGGTTCTCCGTGGGTTTCCTGGGCCGTAAGAGGACGCCCAGGCCTGCTATGACAGGACATTACCTGCTGAATGTGTCTACATACGGCAGAGGGTCGGAGAGCAGCAAGCGATTGCACCAGTCCGTCATCCCAAACACCTCGGTGTCCAACTTAAAGAGGGAAGACACAGAAGGTGAGGAAGGGGCTAAGGAGGAACCAGCCAGGAAACTTCTCTCTCCCCCTTCTGGGGTTAAAATGGAGCAGCAGGGATACTCCATAACAAAGCCCGACGAAGCAGTGAGCTTTCAGCATTGCTCCAAGGTAAAGGTCGAGCCTCTTGCTGTGGGCTGTGAATCAGAGGGCAGTGCAGCCGGTTCCGACAACAACAGCGCCACTGCGAGAGCCAAAGACACCAGCCCCTTTTCCCAGTCGCACCGGAGGCACCTCGAACTCTGCAATAGTAATCAAGGAAATTCCGAGCCATATCTTACGTCGCCCCACGTGGGAATGGACCCCAGCCACCAGCGGCCGCCTGCCTTTCAAACCCAGAGAACGCTCGATAATCAGGAACCCATGGTAGGGTCGTGCTTCGGTGGCACTATCAGCATGTCTGTACCTCACACCAGCTCCTCCACGTCTTTGTCGGGGGCTGACAGCGGCGGTGTCCACGGGAGCGTCATGTCTTTCTCAGTGACTGTCACCACCATACCGGCTGGTCATTCGTTAGACCACAGTAACCAGGGTGAGCCATCGCCAGAGCAGTCGTTCATGGAGGGCTCCAGCATGGAGGACGTCCAGTCGAAATGCTACTGCCGTCTGAAGGCAATGATCATGTGCAAGGGATGCGGAGCCTTTTGTCACGACGACTGCATCGGCCCCTCGAAACTTTGCGTTTCCTGCTTAGTGGTACGATGATATGAAAGTAATAATTAGCGGTTATCGTGGTTTGTTTGATGTGTATTGCATCAAGGCACAAAGCAGAACCAGGTCATTCAGAATCAATACAAAATCAGCTGCTGGCATGGAGCACGTTAGCCATGCTCCGGCCAAAGCAGCCAGCATGCGGTTGCTATTAGAGAGGATTTACACTGGATGATCTATCGTTTCACCAACATCTGAGAGAAGTTCTTGGTTTTGTGCAATTTTGGTAGTGATGTCAATCAGTTTGATTCAAATCGGGAGTCTTTCCGATATGTGACAAATGTAAAATCTGGCAATGTTTTGCACTTGGCTAGGGTTAGTGTGATATATTTTTTTTAAAGATACATGTGTAGTTAAAAAAAAAAAGGGGGGGGGTGAATGTTGATATTTTTGTAGAGCATAATGACTGTGTTGTTGTGTTTTAGACTGACACTTTTTATTGTGGGGCCTAAGCTGTTATGGTTTAAAGGCAAAAAAGGGCGCTAATGATAATCATTGGTTGTAGAGTACCTCCTATTTGGCATTTAAGCACAAGTGGCAGGGACGTGCAACTTACAGTAACTATTTTATATAAAACGTTTAGTACTGAACACACTCAGATTTCAGAACTAGAAAGAAAATATATACTTTTAGAAAAAGAATATAAAAAGGAATTTTGAATGATACTTTATAAAAAAACAAAAACAAAAGTAATGAGGATTGCACATCACCTTGTTTTTACTACCAGTTACAGGGCAAAGCACTTGAATAACCACCTGGGTATATGGTAGTAACAATGTACATTACTTAGGCTCAAACATGATGGAAAGGAAGAATCATTTATATAAAAAAAACAAAAAACAAATACACATATATATTCCCTTTGAGGAGGGAAGTTGAGGTCTTTTACATTTCAGGCCAAGGTCATGCTCTCAGTCAGTCAGGTCCTACTGTGTGAGCCTACATTTCCTCTTCAAAAAGCCTAGACTTGTAGATATTGTCTCTCACGATGTGGATCCTGTCATCCTTTTGTGTCTGTATAGAGTAAATATCAGCAGTGACAAATGGTGAAAACACTCAAACAAGTAAGACAAGGAGAAAATGAAGATAATCGTTCCTGTTATTATATTTTTTTTGCACTGTAAATATTTGCCCATTTATATGGCTAGATGTAGAAATTCATTTTATTTTATTCATGTAGCACACCTTGCTTGAGCATATCCAACTGTTTATGACAAAACAATCTGTACTGTGGAAAGAAAATGGAAAAACATTAAGTTAAGATAAAACGCTAAATGCTTTATCATGGAATGATTCAGCATAGCATGCTTCAGTTATAAAAACATGACTTGGAGGTACAATATGGCACACCGGGCGTAACGGTTTAAAATGGTCTTATTCCAGAGTATTAACCTTTGTATGAACCTATTATGAAGTGTTGTAAGCACACAGCAATACTGTGTAATTGCTTAATGAAAAGTTTCCTAATATATAATGTTCTTACTGTACAAGTGTGAACCAACACAATACAAGTAGAAACAATATTGTTGGTATAATCCGTATTCACATTGTGTTGTTACAACCTTGTAAGTGCATTATGTACTAGAGAGATTTTCATGAGGTATTAACACCGTATTAACGCACGTTTACAATACTTGGACATATATTAAAACACAAATTAATATACTGGCATAAGGCTATTGTAAAGTGTTACCTCAGCAGTCTTGTGGGTGTGCGTGCTGATTGCAAATGAAAATGTATCAATAATATTTTTAAATCTCCTAGAGGTGCAAAGTAGGCCTATGTTTTATAGCAATTTATTTCCATTGTAATATGCCAAAGTCACCTTAAGAAAACAAAATAATCAGATCTTGTTTTTGATGTCAGACTAGTTAATCAAAGTAATATATTTTAATTAATATATTTTAATATAAAAAAAATCTATTTGCTAATTGTTTTTGAAATCAACAGGGTATTTACTATACTAATATATTGGCTGTCCATTTTTCCTATGATTTTGTTTAAACTGGACAGACCACCATAGAATAACTACTTTTGTAATTCAAATTGCCCAGGTATCTGATTCTGTATGGCCCAGGTTTTTCAATGGATAGGTTTGTCTATTTTTCCATAGAGGCGTTATCTAATATTTGTATCCCTCAAGCTGTCTGCTCTTTTGATAAATTTGGGGCATTTGTGTCATTACCTTATGAAAACAAAGAGATATGTCAAGGCACCATTTGTAGGTTAGTGGATTAATCCAGGCCCATGTTTATTTGTCGTAGTTGTTTTTAACGGGGAAATGCAGGGTAAAGTAGTGGTAGAATCTCAAGGGTTTCCCAAATATTTAGCATGGACATTTCACTGAAACTAAAAAAAAAACAGTTATGCCAATATTTGGTTGTATAAACACAATCAAATTTAATTTAACACCCATAAATGGTTAGGTGTTACTTGGTTGAATGTCGTTGTGATTTTTATGATGCTATATTTACTAGACATTGTGCTGGGGACTGGATTGCACTGCGAAAAAAAATAAAACATCCAATCACAACCTCTAAAGGCAGCTGACATCTTATATGTTTGTGAGGGTTGAACCATGATTCAGGCAGCACTCCCCATTGTCTTTCTTCTCTGATCCATTGACTTTTAAAGTTGTCTGTTGTGTGCGTGTGTGTGCGTGTGCGTGTGTGTGTGTGTGCGCGCGCATTTAGAAGAGAAGTCCATTGAATTGGGAAAAGTGTCATGGGCAATCAGAAATGTTTATGTTAAAATGTCCCGTTTTGTCACAAAGGTGAATTTCTTTATGTCTGTGTCATTTTGTCTCCATTTAAACTACAGGTGAATGTAATATAGTAATCAGCACTTGTAAACAAAGTGTATTTTATCAAAAGATATAGGCTATTATGAATAAATAACACCACGAAAACATTTTGATCGTGTGTTTTTTTTTATTGTGGCTGATCTCAGAGGGAAACATTTCATATAATCTTTATATATATTGTTTATTCTCTAGTCTGTAATATGCTGAAGAAATACAGTAGCCTATGTCATGATTCGGTTTAACAGCGGTAGTAGTAGTGCGCCTTTAACCAGCATGCGTGCGCACATGCGTAAATTATAGTAGGTGGACGCGCATGACATCTCCGTGCCTGCTTGCGCTTTCCCGTCCTCTGCCGCTGGGTCGCTGATGATGCTGAGCGGAGCGGGGCGCTCGTACATTTTTATGTGCTGCTACAACCGCAGTTCCCAAGACTCAGTCGAATGAAACAGGAGAGGAACTTGAAATATGATGATGGATCATCCGAATCGTTTCTCATCGCGCGGACAGCAGTAACGTCGGCGGACAGCGCGTGAATGCATCAAAGGTGAGAGTGTGGCGATGAATCACGGAAGAAATATCCTCCTTATTCACCCTGGACCACTTATCCTCTCCATCTGATGCTGATGATAATGCTTAACGCAACCTGCGTGATTTTCCTCTGGTGAAGGCCAGTTGCCTGGTGTGCCTCTCATTCGGTCGTCAGCCTTCGAGAGAGACCAGCAGGGATTGAAATGATGCAGAGTTATCATTGTTTCTTATCCAAAATTTAGGGGCATCACGACACACCATTCACATTGCGGAAATAAGGTAAATTGGGAGTTAAAACAGCAATATGGCCGCGGTTGCTTCAGGAGTGAATTGTAAGTGTTCCCCACTGTAAGAATTGAGGCTCGTGGACATGGAGAAGTGAAGGATGTTAGTGGTTGGAAGGTACTGCAGTAACCGAGTCCTCATGTTGACTGGCGTCAAAGGATGTTGTCACTACCTCGAAGCTGAAGGTGCGGTTACAGTAAAATGCACCTATATAAAGGGCCTGTGATGGTTATTACAACAGACCTAATGTGTCAAGGGGAAGGTCCCACAGATCCTCTTTAATTAATATAGGCTTGTGATTGATTGTACAAATGATTTTTGCAATTCTGTTTTTCATGCCAGGCTTTTAATGGATGCAGTTTATTGACATGAATTCAGAATCCAAAGGCCTTTATCCCAGTGATGTTGACGATAGGCATGCTCTCTCTCTCTCTTTCTCTTTTTCTACTATACAGCAGAAGCTTAAATTATTCATAACTTGTGACATCACATTCATTAATTAAGTTATAAATTAATTAAACTGCATTATCTTTATTCTCACAGACAGTTTTTCTGACGTTTCCTACCAATGCAAGGCCTGAGTTACCTACATATGAATTGCGGTGTCTACTTCATAGCTGAATATTTACAGTGAACCACTGTGTTATTTTGCTGACCTGTCTGTTGGGGCTCCCACTGCTCAGCTGGCGTTTTCTACCCTTTTTCCCCTACTACAACAGTACGTCCCAAATGTACCATCCCAAGAACCCCCAGGCCTCTTATATATGTCATTTCACTTAGAAGTGTCATCGGTGCATGCTTGGTCCTAGTGGAAATTAAACCCTTAACCCTTGTCAGTGGAATAACACTTAGATTAAACTTCATTTTGGTGGAAGGGACCCTTTCAAGGACCCTTGTTTGTGCCTGTACTCCACATTGACAACCACTTACCAGAGCTCCAGGTTTGACACTACAAAGAGGCGCTGTCATAACAGGAGAGATCACTCTGACAAGAATGTCTCTAAAATGAAGAAGAAACTGTAGCTCGCCACAAAAAAGAGAAAGAGGGAAAAATCCCCGTCTGCAGAGAACCTAGGCTGCTCTGCTCACGCTCAGCTGGTCAGCTGATGCAGATCCCCCCGGTTGTTCCTCAACCCCCCCTGGTCGGAGAATGTATTCTGTGAACATGCATGTGACTGAGACATGTCTGAGCATTCATTCCCTCGGCCGAGGCTGTCCGCGCTACCCAGGGTTCATCACTCATTGGCTGGCCGTAACGTGTTCTGTGTCCATCATTGTTAAGTGGTTCCTCTCGCAGCTCAGTCGGTGTCATTAGCCCACAGGATGCAGTCTTTGCTGAGCGGGATGTCACGGAGAATTATCATTTACAAAGACCATGGGCACCCGAGTGTTCCCTAGCCAGCACCACCAATCTCTACAGGAGGAGAGAGGGGGACAAGAGCACAAACTGAGAGTTAATGAAGTCCTTGAAAGAGGGGGGGGGGTGTTAATTACTTATTTAAAAGTCAACTACATTTTGTCAGGGAAGAATAGCTTATCTCTCATAATAAAGGAGACATGGGTTATTAGGAGACCCTCACTAACCGTCTTGATATGACTTGTCTTCGTAGGGTCGACGTTTAGTGCTTCACTTTGTTTGAAATTCAGCCAGCGACAGGTAAATACTCCTTACAGGTTAATGAAATCAGACGTAACGCTGAAGTTATGTGAGTTGTACATAAAATGTGATGTATTATCAGAATTGTGTGTGAAAAGTCATAGCGTAGTTGTCATAGTATAGTCTTAGTAGTCCGATAACATTGTACAGGAACACGAGGTATAAATACTGGTCAGGAACAACTGAAGAGTCAGATGTCCAGTGTTTTAAGAAATCAGTTACAGCACATTAAAACATATGATGATGCTTTTTGAAGCATACAGTCACTGTATGTCCTTGGTTGACAAAGTGATAACACGTATCACACAGAAAAATATTTCTGATATATTGAACGATGCACTTCAGGTAATTGTTGTTTTTTTTGCCCAAATTGATACACACTGTTTCGGAGACAAACTCTTCAATTGCTTGACTGACTTCAGTGCCTGCATGGTATCGAAATGATTTTGGACAATGGAGGACCTGTGTGTTGCTATTCTCAAAACAGTGAGTAAGCGGTGCGCGCTCTGCTTTCTGATGTGCCACAGAATGATCGAGGAAGGCAGTAAACGAGGCAAGGCCATGGTGGAGAAGAGACAGCTCTTCATGGAAATGAGTGAGTTGACTCGACTGAGAGAAAATCTCCTTTCACTATTCACAGTCAGCGCAGGCTTATGCAATTCTTCCACCGTCTCTGCATCACATAGGAGATGTCCCTCACACTTATAATTGCTCCCACACAAATTCAAGCTCTGTCCAATATCTGCCACACTGAATGTGTGGGTGTGATATTGTTTGTAATTGTTAAAGAGTTAAATTTCCTTTCAGTAAATTGGATGCACTTTGGTCTAATAGTGAACATATCTGATAGCGTTTTCTTGGAGACTTGTTGGAGACTGCTAATCGTTCTTCATGGCTTTTTTTTTTTTTGCAGGAGCTCAGAACTTCGATGTTATTAGACTGTCAACGTATCGCACTGCCTGCAAGCTTCGGTTTGTGCAAAAGAGATGCAACCGTAAGAGCATTTTTACTGTTTTCTGTGATTCACACATGACTTTCCTCTCTCCCTTTTCATTTGCCCGTGTGACTCTGATGACTGTCACGTCTGGGTATAACCGATTGAAACGTGAGCTCCAAAATGCATACAGACTTGATTGATCGTTGTCTGCCTGTGTTCCCAGTTCATCTGGTGGACGTCTGGAACATGATCGAAGCTTTTCGTGACAACGGGCTCAACACATTGGACCACAACGCTGAGATCAATGTGTCGCGGCTGGAGACTATCCTGTCTTCCATCTACTACCAGCTCAACAAGCGGCTGCCCACCACCCACCAGATCAATGTGGAGCAGTCCATCGGCCTGCTGCTCAACTTCATGGTGGCCACCTACGACAGGTACGGCCTATCTCTCTATCTATCTATCTATCTATCTATCTATCTATCTATCTATCTATCTATCTATCTATCTATCTATCTATCTACCTACCTACCTACCTACCTACCTACCTACCTACCTACCTACCTACCTACCTACCTACCTATCTATCTATCTATCTATCTATCTATCTATCTGAGTAAATCTGCCCAGCTTCTACCAATTGTGGGATAGCCTCAGGTATGCTAGCTTTAGGTAGCTAAGGTAGCTTTGGTGATGTTTTATGTTCCTCCTCCTAGTGCCATAGACACAGTGCATCCTGGAGTACAGAGGTTTCATTATTGACCGTGAAGCTCTCTCTCATTATGGTACCTTGTGAGCTCTGATTGATTGGCTGCTGGTCCCGTCCATTCATTCATGCACTTATTCCTCGGTTCACTTTCCTCTATAAGGCCGTTCTGGTCCATGCTTTCCTTTTCATTCATGGTCTCATATATCTGGAAGCCTTGGTGGAAATTACTGTCTATGATCACAGGAAGTGTTTTTACTATCTGTCCCTGAGGTCCTAAACTGAATTAGGCAAAAGGGCTTTCATGTACTCTGCTACCTCTGCTCGGAACGCACTGCAAAACGAATTTGACATGAAAGAGCTGATCTCTCTCGGTGAGTTAAAATGATTTGGAAGGATCTCGAGGTAGACTAATAAAGATCTGTCGCTGCTTTGTTAAACCAAGATGCGTTTAAGGTCCACGGTCCTGCTCGTACGTTTTGAGCACTAATAGTAGTAAACACGTTTTGTTTGTCTGAAACTTTTGTTTGTCATGATGATGCTTTATTGACCAGGTTTCTCAAGTTTTTCTCAAATTTCTCAAATTATTATTAACAAATTATTAGCCTCAACATTACTACCAGGTTCAATAAAGGTTAAATTAAATAAAATTGATTGCAAGCTCTTTAGATTCTTGAGTTTATGTCGTGGTCCTGAAACCTGAAATATTTCTCTGTAGTGAACGTCCTTTCTTAAATGTCATGATGCAGCTATGAAACATCTTCCTTTTTCTGTTCACAGTGAAGGACACGGGAAGCTTACAGTTTTCTCAATGAAAGCCATGCTGGCAACAATGTGCGGAGGGAAAATCGTGGATAAACTACGTTGTAAGTACACCTTTGAACCACCATATACATGGTATTTTAAATGGTTACTCTCTTTGGGTCAGCTGCACTTTTATCATTAGCCTTCATATTGTCTGATTGGTTTTCTGGATTTGTATTTCCTGGTTTGCTGCAGATCTCAAATTTTCACCCTCCTAAGACTTTGTCTCTCAATGTAGTTGCTCAAATAATACACATAGGGGCGCTATTGGGATACAAACATAACCTTACATACATTGCATTTAAGATGTGTTAGTTGTTGTCTGCAACAAACATGTTTCAACTGTCTTCTAAGTTTACGTCCTGCAGATCCACAGAAAAGTTTAGAGAACAGAGAAACAGAACAACCGAATCTGATGGTTTAAGAGTTTCTCATTCAAGTTAAGTTCCTCTTCTGGATTCCTCTTTTAAAACTCCGACATTTTCTCTCCCTCAGATGTTTTTTCACAGATCTCTGACTCAAGTGGACTGATGGTATTTGCTAAGTTTGACCAGTTTCTTCGGGAGGTGCTGAAACTGCCTACGGCTGTGTTTGAGGGCCCTTCGTTTGGCTACACGGAGCATTCAGTTCGGACGTGCTTTCCTCAGCAGGTACGAGGCCGGGAAGACCTGTTGTGATTAATCAGATAGTATTTCGCTTTGACAACCATATCTTCACCCATTTTTATCCAAATCTTGCGTTTTTTTGGACTCTATTAATGGATGTTTCTCACTGAACGCACGTGTGTGTTTGTATCTAGAAGAAGATCTTGCTGAACACGTTTTTGGATGTGTTGATGGCAGATCCTCCCCCTCAATGCCTAGTGTGGCTACCACTCATGCACCGACTCGCTAATGTTGAAAATGGTAAGATTTGCTGGGGTTGTACCGGTGCTGTGGGCTGGTTTAGTCTCAGATATGGCCCTCAGCTGCATATAAATTCAATCCCAAAATGCTATATATCCATTTTGGGATGTAAACCTGAAGTTCATTATTCAATATAGAGGATCCAGTGAGTGAAAGTGTAATTGTGTCCACCACGGGCCTTGACATTAGCTTACCAGACCATACATATCTATTTATTTTGTGCTATCAATCACTTTGCAACACTAGATGTCACTGTTTTTAGAAAGCAGATTTTTCATTTTCGACTGAAACTCTTTATATGACTTTTAAAATGAAAACTTGTTTTTGTTCTTTCCGTTCTTCAGTCTTCCATCCAGTGGAATGCTCATATTGCCGGAGTGAGAGCATGATGGGTTTTCGGTATCGGTGCCAACAGTGCCATGGCTACCAACTCTGTCAGAGCTGCTTCTGGCGTGGCCATGCCAATGGTCCCCATAGCAACCAGCACCAGATGAAGGAGCACTCATCTTGGGTAAGGCAAAGCCTAGATCATTTTCAATCCTACATCGTGTTTTTCTCCATCCAAACAATACAAAAGTCAATATTGCTCTGTGTGTGTGTAGAGTGATTTTACAACAGCCATCTGTGTGTCACTGCAGAATATTCTCTACATCTCTCTACATTCACCGTCCTCTCAAAGCAATCCAAACAGGATTTTATGGGGTTTTACTCATTTTAGCAAATGAAATTGTATTGATTGATTTCCTGGTGTCGCTGCATTCCCTGAAAGCGCAGTCATTACGTTGTAAATTGAAACAAGGGAAGTTATGTGCAGTGGATCCCAAATCCAATTCCCATCCCACTCGGTGCTGCAGAGATAAGAATGACTTCAGGAAGTCTGAAGACGAGAATGAAATGTCTGAGCACATGAAGCAGAAAACGTCTGAAGTATATAACATGAAGCGTTGATGACATAGATTTGGTATTTTAGATTAATGGGCAGAGCAAGCAAGAATTTCAGTAGTCTGGTTTCCCATGATGGTCTAAATGCTGTTTCAGAGGCTTTTCCACCCTGACAAGAATAAAATCATGGGGGAACACTGAATCAATTGGCATAAAAATGGTCAAATAAAGATATTGAATATTGGCACAAAATATTGGCATTGGCGGTATAAAAATCAGTATAAAAATATTGTTATCAGCCTTCAAAAACCTGTATCAGTCGAACCCTATACTAGCGGGTTTGATTCCCACTGGGTCCTGCCATGCTGAAAATTCATGCACTCATGACACTGTGAGGTACTTTGGATAAAAAGCATCTGCCAAAATGCACATTCTTTTTTTGTATATGTACAAGCCACTGCTGGTACCCACTCTTGATAAAGTATAGCCCTAGTCACGTACATTAGCCCTGAAGTAGCTTAAAACTCCTTTCATCATTCTAGCAAGGTGATAACACATGGATACGACACACAGAATAACAGATGTTCATTTGTCCCGCCCTCCTCACAGAAGTCTCCGGCCAAAAAGCTGAGCCATGCAATCAGTAAATCCCTAGGCTGCGTCCCCATCGGAGAGCCACCCCACCCCGTGTTCCCCGAGCAGGCGGAGAGACCACAGGAGCTCACCCATACGGTGTAAGTGCCATTTTGTAAACGCTCTTTGTGAAATCAAACTGATCTGTTGATCACCAGCTCAGCGAGGTCCACTACGCTGGTGATGTATCGTCTGTTCTCGCCCATGCAAGCGCCTCCATCTTTCCATTTTGCCGTCACAAGATGAAGGATAGAGTGCCATCTCGCTAAGATGTCAAGCCCCTGATTATTTGCTAATGTGAAAACGCTGATATTTATGTGGGCTTACCTACATCCGTCCTCATCAGGCTGTTGGCAATGAAACTGGGGCAACGGTATAAATCTTACACTCTGGCTTTGAGGCTCCTGGAAGTCATTATAGGAAATGCATTATATTCTGCTGCTGTCTTAAACCCACACTCTCATTTACATTTCAACTGAAAAATAGTTCAGTTCCCATAATCATCTCCACCGCTGAGATGCCGGAGTCCACATCACTAAGGTCGCTTCACAGTTTCCTCATAATTGTTACCACACGCTAAGTCTGAGGTTTTTTGGCACGCGCCGAGACAAAATCTAATAAGACGAAAAAGTGATTGATGGCTTCAGTTGTTCGTGACATTCGCCGGATAATACGACAACTCGCAACTTTCTCATTTGAAAATTCAACACATCTCATGGCACATTTCATAACACAATCCCGCTTCATATTCCAGTCATGATCATAAATCTGAGCTGTCTTTATGCCTCGCTCCTGGCAAGTGTCAGTGAGTAACTGATAGTCAGCTACATCGGGGGTGAGGGGGGGGGGGAAGAAACTACCTCTGTGAATGCCAAGAAAAATAGACAGAACATAAATACGTCGACG
>CABFOQ010003224.1:8513-23101 GCA_900660455.1 Gephyroberyx darwinii | reverse complement strand
TATCTTCAAAATACATTCACTGGCTCCTCACTGGTACTGTCAAAGCAACCACAGATGGAAGAAGCCCCAAGTTAAAATTGCTTTAAATACAATTGGGAAACCATACATATGAAGTAAAAAAACATTGCTCCTGACTAATGACTACAGGACAATCAGTGCAGTATAGGGGGTGTGGTGGGAGACTAGAGTCTTTTTTTGTGAAAATGGGCCAAGGCAGCACAAAAAACTACAAAGTCAGAGTTCTTTTGAGGAGGAGCAGCCCAGCAAAGTCACAGAATCAGCAGAGATTTCTCCCTCGCTGCAAGTCTTAAAACCAGCTGACTTCTTCCAGCTGAGATTTCCTCCAAATACAGTTCTTTATTAACACACTGCGCTCACTGGCTGTGGCAGGAACAGCAGTGGCCTCATTTCAAAAGCATACAGGCGCCTAAGATTCATTGCACAGGCTATGTTTACAAGGTCATTCTTTTTTAGACAAGGTACTTATTCATTTTAATAAATCAGACAAAAATCTGGAAAATATTACAAATGGGTTTTGTGTCCCAAAAACGTAAATCCCTCATAAATATAAAAGGCCTAAGTTTCATGACAAACTGTGATATATGTAAGTGGTCATATTTGTCACATTACCTCTGCAGGACCTGGGCATTCCATATTTTGTTCCAAAGGTTTTTTGCTGAATTAAATTAGTCCTGAGGCTAAAATAAAACGTACCAGTCCCCCCACCACCTAAAGGACTGTATTCACTACTAAAATCCCAGTGAGTATCCCAAGAGCTGCGTATCCCAAGAGCTGCTCATTTTGGCGGGTATAACATCTCTGACAATCCTGCCCTCTCTCATATGCCTGATTCTTATCGCAGGGTGAGACACGCTGGGCGGTGGCCTAGCCAAAGCTGGAGCTAAGCAAATATTCCTACAGATCTAATGCTTTCTGATAGAGTCAGCTGCCGCCTGGGGCTTGTGTGCCAACTATGTCAGCAACATGCATCAAGTGAAAGAAGTAATGGGTTGAAATATACATGCACACATTAGGGCGGTGCAATTAATTGATGTATGTGAATGCTACACAAAATTCTTGACCTAGAACTTGGTTTATCTGTCAGAGAAATACTAAGCATTAGAGAATAGTTAAGCACATGAAGTTGAAAAGCCAACATATACATATGACTCAACTTTTTCATTACTGGTGTAAAATACAACTCTAGAGCAGGACTGCGCCATTCCAGTGCTACAGAACCGATTAGCTAGAGCCAATTTTCCCATTTAGCAATTACAACGAGGATGGCAGGTTAGCAGGTTGGCTGCCTAGAAGTTAACGGGTTGCTTGTTCCATCCCCGGTATTGAGGACCAGATCTGCCAAAATCAAAAATAAATAAATTAATAAATAAATGCCTCAATAAAAAATAATAATTCATTCATTCATGTTCAAGTAAATTTAAAAATAAATAAACAGACACAGAAATAAATCAATGAATAAATAACATAATAACATAAAGGAATAAATATATATATAATTTTATTTTTTTCCTGTATGGTTTCATTTCCCCATATATTTATTTCCCTATTTATTTATTGAGGCATTTATTTATTTCCCAATTTATCAATTTCTGTATATATTTATTTCAGTATTATTTATTTGTATTATTTATCTGTATTTCTTTGTCCATATGATAATTAAGGGGGTGTCAATCAAAGTATGTCAGGGTGTTGCTTAAATCCCGTTGGTTGATTGCCATCAAAGTGTATAGATGGTACTTGCCTTGCTCCCCTACCGGTTTCTAGACTACGTTAATAACGATAATAATCCCCAAGGTGAATGTGCAAGAATACTGAAAACTTACTTCTAATGGATTACCAATTCTAATAGCCAACCTGTTGCTGGAAAACTCTATTCCATTTTTGGTCTTACTCCTCTTGTTGCACGTTTTGTCTATTAAAATCACTTCCTAAAATATGACACTATATACACAGGGCGTAGGTGTAGCCATTATAACTTTGTTATATAACATTTACTGGCACATATTCAAAAGTGTGTGAGCAAGGAGTACAAGGACCTCAAATAAGCTTAAATGGATGGCAAGCAACAATCTAATCTATACTTTCTGATGTTTCTTACTTAGATGGCTCTATTTCAGTTCTGACAGCTCTGATCTCTCAAGCTGTAAAAGTTCCATGGACCCTCTGGAGGGTCTTTGTAAGAGACCACCTTGGACCTGTACCTCTTCTCCTCTGGGTTTGATTACTATGCCTGAATGTTAAAATCCACGTTATGTTGTTAAAGAAAATAATAAATAGATTAATCAATCAAAATACATAAATTATTCTGTATTAATATATATTTATTTATTTATGTGTACATTTATTTGTTTTTAAAATTACTTGCACATACATTTATTGATTGATTTATTTCTCTGTGAATTTTTAAATTATTTTATTTTGTTCATTTATTTATTTTTGATTCTGGCAGATCCAGTCCTCCATTCCCCAGTGCTTATGGAAGCATATAGTTGCCGTATAGCTCCGCCTTCAGAGAATGACTGACAGGTCTGTAGACCATGAAAATGTTAATGTCATCGCATGGCATTTTCATTAAATTAGGAAAATGGCTTAAAAGCAAGGAAATTCAGTTACAAAAGGGGGCGGTGCTTCTCACTTTTCACATATGAATTAACATTTGAATTTTGTTAACCAAGGCGGGACAATTAATTGAAAATGCAATGCCAAGCGGCATTGCCCAAGGTAAGAGCATGAAAATGCAAATGCGATAGGAATATTGAATTTTAATTTAAATTATGACTTAAATGTTGCATTCATGGGCATACCAGCACATGAAAATTCAAATGTAAATCAGATAATTGCATTTCAATTTTCATATTGACTCAAATAATGCATGCAAAAGTGGAAAATGAAAATGATATTTTGGGATTGCCTTTTCATTGTCCAATTTGCATTCACGTTCCAATGAAGTTAACTGAGCAAGGGCACCCAACCCACATGTATATGTCTGCTCCAAGGATTGGTACTGGAAACAAGCAAACATTAACTAAAACTACATGGGCATGCACTATGTCCATGTGGTTGTATCTGTCTGTAAACATAAACCATACATATACATGTATACAGTATATAATACACTAAGGACGCTGATCATGCAACCCCTCCCTTTCCACCCCCTCCCCTCCCCCACTGACAGTGTTGAATAAAGCTGCTGGATAACCTGCTGGGGAACTTAGATCTGTATTAGCTGGTCCAGGAGATTTCACCCGTTACGTAATACTGACTTTGCAGTCTTACGATGAGCCTCTGCGAGTGTGTGTGTGCCACAGTCTCACCCAAGTGTGTTTGAAAATGTCACATATGCATATATAACAGCATGCACAAGTATGCGTGTGCACACACACAAAGTTGCTTAGTTCAGGGTGTACAGCTCTGTTCCCTGGCACTGCTGTCTCTATTTTACAGTGGTAAGGCAATTGTGGCTTTGTTCTGCCTTCAGAGGTACTGTGCCAAACTGTAGGCTGAGTAGCAAACCCTTAAATAAGGCCAAGATGTAAATAAGACCTAGCAGAATCATGTCAGTCAAGAACCACTCTGGTCTAATCCAGTTATGAACACAAACCTCCATAGCCACCCCTTCTGGACAGATATTTAATGCATGCAACTTATGGTGGGATCTTAATGGTATCATGCTGATGTGTTGAATAAGATAGCAACAATACCCATCATTGATCCGCTTCATCCTTTCTGAATCAGCTGTGTTGGTCCATATAATAAGACAGTTCATAAATTTTTTGGCATTGCATTGTTGGATGGTAATTATTTTAGCCTATTAAGTGCTTAAGAGCATCTTGAGTCATGCTTATTTTAAGAAGCAAGACAAATAGCTTGCATGCTTGTATTGCAATGCACTCAACAGTGCTAGCACAGTGTGCACAGAACACTAACATTTAATTAAACCAATGCATCTTGAACATGCCTTGTTATATGTACTAAATGATTGTACAAATCTCAAATTTACGCCTTCTTACTTGGAATTTAATTTATAACAGAAGCCATTGAAATTTAGGAAAAAATACTTGGGGCAACAATCTGATGCACATGTACGCACTGATATGATTGATCAGTGTGATGCTATGGATTTATAAAGGCAGATACCTATATTTTTAGAATGATGTTGCCAATAGACAATATTTTGTGCCGATACTGAAGATCTTGTAATTTTAACATTTTCATGCCAGAAAATGTAAAGTATTTGGTTCTTCTCCCAGAATTGTATTCTTGTCAGGGTGGACCAGTGCACTAATTCAAAGGCAGCTAAACTCTGGGATACATTTGGCCTTTAAATGAAGAATTAATGTACAAAAAACTATTAATATCGGCCCAATATTTCAGCAAAGCATTACATATGTCTAACCCACACACATACACACACACACACACACAAACACACAAACAAAGAGAGATCATAGTGTCTAAAGTTGCATACACCCAAAGTAGACTACAGACTGAACTTCCCTTTGCTTTATCTGCATCTGTTTTTTACAGACAGACAAGATCTGAAACCAGAGAGAGGCGATGCTCCTGGAAAACCTTCCCAAGGAAGCAGCCAACATCTCCATCTCTGGTCTCACTAGTTCAGAGAAGCAGAGCAGCCAACCAACCACTATGCCCGGGGTGAACTCTGGGTCAGCGGCATCAGGACCAATCAGCATCACTGCATCCTGCTCTCTTTCGAATGGCAGCAGCATGCAGAAGCATCACTCCCTGGAGTTGACATAACTCATAAGGGATAACGTGATCTGACCTCAGCTTGGCACAAATGAAAACTTTTACCCAGTCAAAAATGTTAGGAACATATATAGTGAAGATACCACGACATCCAAGTAGAAACAATCCCTTTGAAATTTGCAACCACAAAATATTAGCATGCCAAACCTATACGAAGCAACAATTATAACACCATTAATATTTCACTGTGAAATTCTGTGTAATCTTTTGTTGTGAATAGCAAAATAATAATCTGCCTTGTACAGATCATTATCATTTGTCTACTTCGGGAGATCTCACACTTGATTCCCCTCGAAATGTAAAAAACCCCTTCAAGTAACTGGTACAAATGGTTAGCCATGCATCAAAACCACACAGCACTGGAAATAATGAAATAATGCAGATAGAAAGCAGGACACAGGGGCGATAGAACTATGGCCATTATCACAATTCATTTGACAACGGAATACTAATTTATAACAGAAACACTTCCAATCCCCCTCTCCTCTTACCTTCCTCTTCCCCCTAAAACTGAATCCAACTCTCCCAGATCCTCCTCCTCTACTTGCCCAACTGCTCCTGGTTGCTTGCAATGTTGGCATCTAGGAAATGAAGCTTATTCCATTGTTAGTTTCATTGTAAGTCCCTAATGATGACAGCATAAATGCCTAAAGTGTAAAACGTTATGATATATTCAAAAAGACAATCCTACATAGATAATTGAACCAAATCCATTAAAAAGGGGGGGGAAGCAATGAAGCCATTGAAATGATACACCCCTCTTAAATTTGGCATAAGGGTATCTTTTGGTATCATCCATCCAATGGCAGGGCTCAGGGAACCCTTAGACAATAGGCCAGACTGCTCATGGACTGAATAAGTAACATGAGACTTGGAGGGAAGATACCAATCTTCCTTCTCATCAAGTCCAATTGGACACCTGAACTTCAAGACTTGTGAATGAACAGTGACTCTGAATCAAACAGCAAACGGTTGGTTTTGGTGGGTTGAATGTAATAACACTACTATTACAGCAACCCGGTGCAACATCCATAAACCCTTCATTAGGTCTGCAACGAAGATTAACAATGTACTTTTGGCCTACAAAAATATTTCCATGAGACAGTAAAAACAGCAGAGCTTGTAGAATCCTAAAAGCTGCAGGTAGAAACTCTTTGTCTTCACCGGTCAGAATGAATACACCGGACAGCATGATAAACAATGAGGACGCTTGCTCCATTTGAGACTTTGTAAAGACAGAATACACAGAATTCAGGCAACAACCATGACACGGAGGAACAGTGACGTCTGTGGGAGAACATGACTCAGTAGGTTGAAGATGTCTATTATGGTTTTTAACAGCTCTCTCTGAGGCTACAATGTAAAGAAATGTCCATCATAAAGTATAATTCCAGCGATTTTTGACCTGCGCCGATTTTCTCTTAATTTTCCATCACACCAATTGATTTGGATGAACATCTCATCAATTGCTTCACTATATAGAGCTACTCACGTCCTGCTTGCCTGGGTGCACCAAACCCAAAGCAGTCGTTTTTAAATATATTGACACCTGACAACTTTCACAATTTGTTTTGGATTACTTACTCTACATAGCAGAGGCAAACAAGAAACAGTTGAGTTGTGAGGCAGCAAGAGTAAACAAGCAAGTGCTAAAGCAATGCAAGATATCATTAAAACTGCATGAGAAAGGCATGATTTGAGATCATTTTCACTTACACCTTTTACGGACATGTGTTATAACAATCAATGTGTTGAAAAAGTGTGTTTTGGGGGTGACTTTTGGAGACTCCATTGGCCCTATAGGACTGTAACGGAGAACAGCGACAAGATGTATGTAGCTCTATAGTGAAGCAACTTTCAAGATTTTGGTCTGAATTAATCGGCATGATGGAATAGGATGGGAAATCAGGGGTCAAAACTGGCTGCAGCTTTGCTTTAATAAGTAGGTGAATCTTGTATTTCGCCTTAAAATCTTACACGGGTTGAATGCTTTTAGCTGACTCCACTGCAGTTTCACTTGTGTCAATTTTCAAAAATATTGTTTTCGAGGCATTTCAGTTTTATTAGACAGCAGAGTTGAGACAAATCGGGAGGGGGAAAGGGGATAACATGCCAATATGAGCTAGACTCGAATCCACAAAACTGCAAGAACATGGTGTACACAGAGGCCCGTGGAGCCAAAAGTGTGCCTCACTGCAAAAGTTAAACATGTTACACGCATTTGCATGCAGTGTGCGTGGATGCGTCTACATTATGGAAAGAATACTGGGGCAGTATGCATCCTGCAGCCAGGTTTCCAAATGATTTCTAAAACCAGTTCTTGGTTTTAGTGGTTCAAAGTAAAAGAGAGTGTAGATTTGACAGTTTGACCGTTTTATTCTGACATGGAGAGACCCCTGGAACTGATATCATCTTCAGAGTGAGCATTATCTAATAAACTTTTTGTCCCTGGGTCCTTGAACAACTGAGTGAGAAAGATGAAGGACACTCATTAAAGTGTGACATTTTACTAGCAGTTAACACACATTCCCCAGTGTGAGGCCCTGAGGTGAATCTTTAGGCAGGACAAACCTCCGACCCCATTTCAGGACACAAAAGCTGATATATATATTGGACATTGTCCGAATATTAGCACACTTTTAGGGCAGCATGGGGGCATAGTGGCTAGACAGACCATCCTTCAACCAGAGTGCCTGGGTTCAAGCCTCCAACAATCATCGACCCCACTGATGTGTCCTTGAGCAAGACACTGAATCCCTTCCAGCCCTGCCTGTGCAATGGAGCAAAGAGCATTTCACTTCTGAGTATTGATAAAATATTGCATTCTACAGAGGCACCGAACGTGCATGTCGAAAACGTCTGTTAACAAAATTAGCCAAGATTTGGGTAACATACTCTCTTCCTAGCAAAAGTGATAAACGGGCCACACTTTCCCTGAGGGCTCAGCCATTGCTGAATTTCCATACCTGTATTTGCAAACCACTAATCCATGAGTTCAGTTCAGTTGCTAGACCTATCTGTACAACTCTATGTAATATAGCCCGAAGGGAAATTAACACCACTAACTACTCAAATACAGATTCATTTTTGCAGTGGCTGGCGAGTTTGTCTATTTTACCAGCCAATAAGTTCAGTAACTATTTGGTGGTCCTATTAGTTAGTTTCCTACCCTGATTGTGAGGTTATGTGATCTGCTTTTCTACATTATTCTGCTGCCACGGTTCTTTGAAGTTTCACACACGTTTTTTAATTTACATGGATCCATCAGGATTTGAGTTTCCACTAATGTAACTAGTGTCTCCTACTGTAGCGGACCCTCCCTTTGGCGCGCCCCTAACTTGCTTTTCGTCTCCCCTACCCTTGGTCCTCTGTACCCATATGCAGCAAACTAGCACATAACTCTAGCTCGCTAAACCACGCCCTTCACTCCCACATTTCCCTGTGGCTCTGGATTATTTTGATTGGTTGGACAAAATACCAACTTCTTCCTGGATGCCCTCAACCCACCCTGCCACCCAACCCCCAAATTAAGTCCACCCAGGCTTAAGCTTGTGCAGGCCTTTCCCCCTGCGCACTGGCACAGCACTAAAACAAAGTGAAACGAAGTGTAGAGAGAAGGCTTCATCAGACAGCAACATTTCATGATTCATAGAAGAGAGGACAGAGAGCGCTTCTGTTGGGTTTTGGTATGTTGTTGAAGGTGCTCTTTGGTTTGGGCTTGTTGCTTGAATGAAAAAGGAGTCCCAAGGCACTTTTAAAGCAAAAAAAAAAGTCTATGAAAAACAAGATCTTGTTCTTCATGCAGTTTGGTGCTACTCCCTGATGAAGGCCACAGCATGGCTAACCACATTGGAGTTGGTTTTAATAAGTTCTTTTGAACTAGGCATGAAATAAATGCTTTAGCTTTTTGCTGTAAGAGTGCCCTGGAACTCCATTTTCAACATTTAATGATGATTTTTGTTTGTCTCTCTCTCTCTCTCTCTCTCTCTCGCAAAAACTTTCCACCCATGAAAACATGTCATACGAATTCAGTTGCTCCCTGAACATTATGAGTGTAATAAACAACCTATCCAATCCCATTTTCTGTGGTTGTTGCATCTATCTGCCATGTGCACTGGTCCTGTCTGACATCCCCCACTACAGGAGCAGCAGAGAGCAGTCGGCACAGATCAGCTGCAACCTGATTGGCTAATGCTCTGTCAGCAGACATCATAAGATGAACGTTATTGGCTGGTTGTCAGTACCAAGGTATGGACAGCTCCTGCACATTGCTTCCATGCCTTCTCAACTACAAAATCTCTCTCTCTCTCCCTCTCTCTCTCATACACACCCACTTTGTTTCACTAAATGAATAATTAAGAGTCAAACTGTTCAGGGTCTGGCCCCAAATGGTCTTTTCAATCTGATGCCATGCTCAAAAATATATATATAGAAACTGTTTACTGTCTTACTGATAGAATGGGGTTTTCTCTAAAATATACTATTTTCAACTATTTCAACAAGCAACTCTAGAGGATAAAATTGAGATGAATGCCTACTCCTCACCCTGTGCTGTTCTCAAAAAATGTCCTTTTACAGATCCAGGGCCAGTGAATGCTTAATGAGGCCTATGCTTGCTTTAACTATGACTCATATTTTGTTTTGCTTAAAGCCCTATTCCTGCTTAACCTGGCATGGATCTGGATAAAAAATAACCCTTTGTGATTTCATGCTCCAAAATCTCACTGGCAAGTTATGGTTAGATGTGCTTATGACCCGTGCATGAAATGCATCATGCACAAAACCAGGGCACGATATTAATTTAAACCCTGTAGCAACATTACCAGTCTGTGCTAGTAATTTGTCCAAAGCCTGGTAGGAATTGTCCTGCGCTGAACATCACAGATCTTATTTGGTTTCCAGCTTAAGTCATCATCTCCTGTCATTGTAGGATATCTTATTTATAAAATGCACAACAATTTACCCAGTTTAAGGTTGTTTAGTAGATAATCAGGATTTTAGTACACAATTAGTCCCAGTGATAAGTATTTTCCCAAACAAAAAAGTCACTATAAGATTCAGTTCAGTTGGAAGTTAATACTTGACAGGACTGACAAGGTTACTTGTATCCCTATTGTAAATGATGGTACTGTTTATCTCCAATGGTACTATATACTATATTATAGCTTACTTATCTTACTATATCTAAACTATAATATTCCTACATAGCCTTATGGATTTGCTGTGATTCTGTATTCTTCAAATTATTATAGGACTAATGTCTTTTTTTCATAAGGGTGAAATACATGCGATGACTGATGGGGATGTGCCTATGGCTAGTCTTGGTTTAATGACCCTCTCTCTTCATGGATGAGACCGATGAAGCCCTGGATCACCTTTAAAATACCTGGAACCGTAGCAGGGATGCCCAAAACATAAATCACGGGCAAAGGGACAGATCACATCACCGGAGCGGTAAACTGAGAAATGCAACAGCAGAGTGAGATGTAGCATCCAATTAGTTCAGATGGACTACAGTGTGGCAAAGCGTTGCGTGGCTTGTGGCCTGAGTGTATTTGTACATTTTGCAGCACAACCAGCTAATTGCGGATGATGAGTGAGAGCCTGTTATAATAGCACACAGCCAGGTTTAATCCTAGCGAGGTTGATGCAGCGGTGGCGTTATTATCTGCAATTCACAATCACCAAATAGTCTGCTTTACATTTGCTGTGAAAGAAAAAAACATTAAAGAGATATGGGATTTAAAAATACGGTACTTCATCGCAGCAGCCTTACCAGTTTTCTTGCATCCATCGGATGGCTTCGTCCTCGTTGAATTCTCTCTCGAACTCATACTCTTGCAGAGCTAGCACCGACATGCTCACTGTAAGTATTGCTGTGCAGAGACTACTGGTACAAGATGCTGTTCGGCCGAGGTGTTATATTTAGTCGGTTTCCGCCCCACAACCCTTGCCTCGCATTGCTTGTTCTGCTGTCAGGACCTCGCAATTGTGCGCGAGTGCTCGACACCTTCCTCCTCCACCGGCTGATTTAGCCTACGCCCTCTTCCCCAGGCCGGTGGACTCAAGGTCCTAACGCCGTCGTGTCTCACCCGTCTGTCATCATAGCGTGGCATCATAGCATATAGACGTCACTTCCGTCTGCCGCTGGTCACAGATTACTTGATATGAGGTAGCCCTGATACAGGACCCTTTGGGAGTCTTTCATCAGCCATATGATGAAAGACTCCCAAAGGGCTAGATATGAGGCAACTATTCCGATTCTGAAACATGTTATAGAATGAGGTGCTACTTATTCATTGACTAATTTAAAAGAACACAATTTTGCACGCAAATCTTTTTCAACAAAAATGATAGAAATGTGTAGGCTATATCTTATGATTTCTTAAATAACACAAATGCTGGAATGTAAGTATGGCTAGTATGCTAAGATAAGTATGGCTACATTCCAGCCTCAAAACCCATCAGAATCCACCTCAATAAGTAAAGAAATAGTTAGAGGAACTGTCTAAAGTAAAAATAGTCAGTATTTAGTCAATAATATATAGCCCTATTCATTTTCACATTAGACTGAAAGTGGGTGGGATCCAGAATCCCTTATTTGGACCAAAAAACCTGGAACCTAAATAATCATGTAATAAAATCCAGATTTCAGCCCTGGTCACAACACCGCTAAATTCTATCAGGGGAGACAGGTCAGAAACTTGGCAGCTCTCACATGATATAGGCGGTTATCAACCATATCTATCACACACAATCAGTGCCCTGGGTCCTCCTATCCCCTTTATTCTTGTAATTGTATATGACTGTGTAACAGGCAAGGCGTTAGCCTAAAGGTAAGAGAGGCGTGTTTATGTTTGAAACTTTGCTTTGATTGAATCCTCTGACCAGCAGGGAAAATGTGAGCAGAGGAATCCGTCAGATTGATCTCTCCGTCAGATTGATCTCTCCGTCAGATTGCCCCTGAGTAAGGCACCTAACCTGTGAATTGCTCCAGTGGATCTACTCAGTGGCCAACAGTGGAGAACTGATTGTACTGGGCAGCTCCCAGGAGTTTCATATGTACCGTGTGTCACTGTATGAATCTGAAGCAAGGCAGTACTGAAAAGAGAAAGCATGCTCAACAACACCCTTTCCTGGAAAAGTAAAGGATAAAATTAGGTTTCAACTGATATGGGGTTTTGAAAGCCGATGCTCACGCCAGTATTTTTGTATTGAAGGTACTGATACTGATATATTGTGCTGATTGGGGTTCTTTAAATTTGACCAATTTCATGCCCAAAAATGCAAGAACTCAACCAGCCAATGTCAGATATTTAACAAAAGGCCAATACTGGCAAACCATTGGTCTAACCCTTGTTAAAACTATTGGAGTAATTCTTTTTAGCTGTGTAACTATTTAATTGTATTATGATATCACTGAACTCCTACTGTACCAGTGCCTCCAAAATGCAACGAATGCAATGAAATTTCCAGATGTGATTGTAATAGAAAGGGAGATGGGGTGGTAGCCTACATCGTACCCAATCTGCTGATCACGCAAATTATTCACATTTCAGGTCTAAGTGTATTTAACATTGGGGCATTAGCACATCACCCTTGTATGCAATCATTATGTTGTTTCCCAAGGTTTTGAAAGACTGATGTCACAACTGCCTTATCAAAACCCAGGAGAAGGCTATTTCTTCATCTGGTAAAAAGGTAAATAGGTGGAGGGAACGCTTTTGACAGGTCCCAACTGAACTCTAACCTAGATATATACAGCTCCCAGCATACACACACACACACACACACACACACACACACACACACACACACATAGAAATATGGACAAATAAACACTGACACACACACTCAGTAATGCACATTGATGCTTTCTTCAGATTTGCTTCTAAGGTTTGCCCTCCCAGCACCTCCCTACAGACTGTGCCCCTCTGGCTGGAGTTACTTTTGGCTGGTGGTGTGATTACGTTGCACACTCATAGTCGTCCAACTTCACTTGGACTTTCAGCAGGTTACCCATGACTTCATACACAGACAGATCACCTGATTCAATGAAATTGTGTCACATGCAACTGTTTAACAAATTCTTTATTGTGACATTCTCTTCAAAGAGGTTATTACTGGACATCTTGTTGTCAGCGTTTTCAGTGCTCTGTATTCAATTCAACAAAACATCTGGATAAAATGTATGGATCCACTGGGCAAAAGGAAATTCCATGCTTAGATACTCATATCATATTTATATATCATAAATCCTTGATGTTCAGTGTATTGCAGTTATTTTGCAGATGCAATGTTGTAATTTACTTTTTTGCCATGCCCCTCAACCTGCCTTGTCTACTTCTACTTCAGTTAGTGATGTCCTACAAATTCCCAGAATGAAGAACAACAACCCCCAGAGAATGGGCGTGGATTTTTTGCATTCAATGTGTAGGTGGAGAGATTAACAGTGACAGCATAATAAGAGCAAGAGAGCAAAGGTTTTTCCAGTGTTTTTTAGCAGTTTCCTACATTTCCCAGAATGACTTTCAACAGCTCCCAGAGAAGGAGCATCAACTTGTTCCTTTCAGCCGTGCTGTGGTGCTTACAGTATATACGTAGGTGGAGAGAGCAATGCCGATAATGATTGATAAGCGGATAAGAGTTTTTTTGCATTATGGACTGTTGAGGCTACTGTTGGTGGAGAAGACTCAGAGACTGGTGTCTCTGCCCTCTTCTATGATGGATTATTGTTGAGCATTGTTGCAAAATGGTGAGTCTAGACAGAAGGCCTTGCACTTTGATTCTGAAGGGCTGACACCAAAACCTGACATTTACCGTTGATGTATTAGATCATGGGAAATGTTTCTGCTATCTCACTCCATTGTAGCTGTGCTGCAATGTCTTGACATGACGTCACGTTGTCAACATTTGGCCAGTTATATAGACGAATAAGAAAAATACACCACCAAACAACAAAACTAACCCAGGAATATACCTGCACCTTTTCACTTTTGCTCTTTTTCACCTAATTGCACTTTCTGAAATGTGTTGCTATTAGATTTAGTCATGGCATCATTATTCTCCCACTGGTCCCTTGAGTTTAATTGTGGTATGGGACTGGAAGATGTGACCTTTCACCTGCCTATCTAAACAGATCATGTTAAAGTCTCCCAACAGAGTATCTGCCACGGAGACCGGCTGTACGGCAACATCCTAAGGGATATCATCATTACAATTAATTCTTTTCACATCAAATACATTTTAGTTTTGTTTGGGGAGGTGCATATGTGCTCTGTGTGTGTGTACCATTGTGTGTTGTGCGTGCATGTCTGCCTGTGTGTATGTATTTCAGCATCTGCGTATGTGTGTGTGTGTGCGTGTGTGTGTCCACCTGCATTGTGGGTCTGGCCTCGGGGGAGCAGTTTGTCAGGCATGCCAGGCATCTGGAGCTGGAATACAGAGGCTCCCTGAGAGTTCATGTTGAGTTCTCTGTCCTTTGGTAGTCAGCGAGGTCATTCATGTGAGGAGGAGGGAAAGGGAAAGAGAATGTGTGTGTGTGTGGGGGGGATGTTAGGTTTGTGAAGCTGGTTCGGAGTGACTAGGGGACAGCGACTGCACTCTGATAATTTGATTGCTATTTGAATTTGAACTGCCTATTTATAAGTACTTTGTTGCTTCTGGTATGCTACAGAATTTCCCCCCGGGGATCAATAAAGTCTCTCTCTCTCTCTCTCTCTCTCTCTCTCTCTCTCTCTCTCTCGATCAAATGATTGATTGGTAATTGATATGTTATCAGGCTAACTGTAGCTGTA
>CABFOQ010003223.1:20128-35185 GCA_900660455.1 Gephyroberyx darwinii | reverse complement strand
AAGTAAACAAATCATGGCTGGGCTATTTGACCTTGAAAATGTAGTGAACCCTTGTCAGGTCCTTAAATGTAAGCAAGATCTGGACATTGACCCTCAAAAAGCATCCTGAAGCACTGTATAAGTCATCCGAGTTCATATTCACTGAGGTTATGATCCTGATTTATTAGTTTAAATATAATGACTAAAATAAATTATATCAGGAGTAGTATAATAAATCAAGAGTAGTATAACTGTCATTTGAGTTCAAGTCAGAATGAGAGGCACACAAAAACTGATGAATTAACTTGATTAAATATGAGCTTGTTTATCTACTTTTACACAAAGAATAATAACTAAAATCATTTCTATTCCAATTCCATTTTTCTGTTTTTGTTTCTGTTATGAGCTTTGTGTATCATTGGAGCATCCCTGTGTGTTCCAGGGTGCAATATTCTCTGACATTGCAAAGATAATAGAATATGACTATAGCAAAACAGTGCCAACAGCAGCCACTCGGTTAACTAGGTTTATCACTGCAGCTGAAACATTCAAAATAAAAATGAAAATGAAATATTAGATAGAGGAGATGCCAGCTTCCGTTGCCAAGGTCTGCAACCCCTCCCTCGCACTTTGTGGTTAGGGGATCCACAAGGCATCACACGCTGCTTGTTCGGACGTTACCCGGCCAAGCAACCGGGGTCACCTGACCACCAGGCTCTCATCTGCGAGCACCACTCCCAGGCCTGACTCCAGGATCGGGTGCTAGCAACCCTGTTCCGGGCAAGGTTCTCTCAGATCTTTTCAATACTATCATACTATCATAGGGGTCATCTTGAATTGCACCTTGAATTTGTCTGGCCCCTCCTCTGAGACCATTCAGCACCTCAAAATAACAGACCAAGGTGGACTGTCCCATTCAGGCGCCTCCAGGAGGAGGAGTTCACCTCCCTTAAGGTCTTAATCACAAGTGAGGGTAAAGGTTATCAAAAGATTGAGCACCAGTTGGGAGCAGCAGCTGCATAAATTGCATTTGACTGTAGTGGTGAAGAGACAGCTGAGACATAAAGCAAAACTCTTGATTTATCAGTCAATCTTCATCCCAACCCTCACCTACAGTCTCGCGCTGTGGGTAGTGACCAAAAGGATGAGATTCCCAAAACAGGTGGCTGAAATGAGGTTTCTCCGCAGGTGGCTGGCCTCACCCTCTAGGACAGGGTGAGGAGTCAGCGATCTGGGAGGACCTCGCAGTAGAACTGCTGCTCCTCCACAGTGAGAGGAGCCAGTTGAGGTGGTTTAGGCACCTGGTAAGGATGCATCTCCCATCAGATTTCCCTTTATGTTTCAACTTTGGTTTGGTTTGCTGTGTTGTTTTACGTCAGCATTAACAACACCAAAATTAAGAAAGAAGAAATTAAATCCAGGAATGTAACACACACACACACACACACACACATTAAGCAGTAATACAGGATTTTGAACTTCATATTTTATGTGTGATAGACTTTGTGTCTGGCTAAGAGAGGATCTCACTCTCACTCTTTCTCTCTCTCTCTCTCTCTCTTTCGCTCTCTCTAATATATATATATATATATATACACACACTATAAGCCTTAGTTATACTTATTTGAAATGAGTCATGATGAATCTGGAGTAATACTGTAAAAATAATGCAAAGGCAGGGGGGTGAGGCTTTCCAGAAAACATTTCCTCATATGGAGAAGTTGTTTTCCTCCTCCCTTCCTCCTCCCACATTATAGAAAACACATCTGCGATGGAGTAGTTCACAGGCATACACTCTTGCACCCGCACACACACACAAGCACACACATACAAAATCACCCAACTTTAAAATGTGCACACAGCTACACTGTTGTTCTACTGCTTGCTCTTCATATTTACAAGATAAAATATTTTGACAACAAAAACAAAAGGGAGACCAGCTGGGGCTCTCTGCACTGTAGTGTGTGTGACACATGCAGTGACTCATAGCAAGGCACAGGTCTCAGAACTGTTGGAGGGCTTACATCCCTAATCTGTCAGAGAGTGGAAGTGTTTGTTTACACAGTCTTGGAGCGTAAATATGTAAACCACTTACGGACATCGTGCACATTTTATCTTGGATAAAGAGAGAAAAGGGGATGAACAAATGGCAGATGATGACTTATATAGCATAATGTTGGGCTGAGCAATATATATTTCCTTTTGCATCATATCTTTAAAAAATTATTTTCTTTTCCCAGTGACCCAAAACTGTTGACAACTGGCCAGTGTGAGCTTTAAGGATGTTGGCACCACTATCTATTTGCTTAACAAACTTTGAGCGCAGGACAACTTCCTCCCACTCATGCCAGCTTGAATCAGATTCAAGTGCTACTTTACTTTTGGGACACATAGCTTTGCCTTTCATTCCGGCTTAAACCAATAACTTTAAAAGTAGAATTTGACTGAATACAGTAGCACATCATAATGACGTTTAGAGCAAATCCCAGTCGTAACACTTGGAATGCTTTGGGTTTTAAGGGGATTCACTGGAATCTCCCAGACTCCATGGAAGCAAGTCTATGGGGATGTTAATGTTAAGGTCATGCTGCACTGTTGGCATTAAACAACATCCTGTCAATGGCCTAGGCCGCAGCCCCAGAGACCCTTAGTCTGTGAGACACCGGGACCAACTCCTGCTAATAGTTTGATTGCTATGCTCTATTAATGCCAGACTGAACAAAGCTCATGATTAAAGAAGTAATCGTACTACAAGGCAGAATGGCCTCTTGGACAGGAGCATTTTCTCCAGTGTCTGCAGCAGTTTGGAGAGAAACTAACTTAGATTAGCATTGTGCTAATTATTATTATTTCTAAGATAAATCATCTCCTCGACTTTATGGAGTTACAATACTCAATGGTAGCCTTACTCTAGCTCCCGTACTCTAGTACAACTACCTTGAGTTCACCTCTGTCTATGAATCCACCCGCCCAAGAGATAAATACGATAACTAATGAGACAAAATTCAATGAATGGCCACTGGCCTGCCATGGAGTAGCTAAAAATACAGCAGCATTTCCCCTTAATCAGATTGATTAAAGTGCTCCGTGGTTGAAGCCCTCCCCCTGAGCAGAGGGGGTTTTCACTGTGTCACTGGGCTGCTGTCAACACAGCTCACCTTTGATGCCTTAGCATGAGTTACCATGCTCACAGTGACAGCTAATGTACTTAATACCACTGAGAGCTGACATTGGCCACCAGCTGTTCTGTAGAGAAGGTTTGCGTGTAACTACTACAAGTGACTTATGTGATTTATGTAATTATAAAGAGTGCAAGCTGTCACATTATTGTCATTCACAATGTGAGCACATAGTGAGTATGATTTTGCTATTGCTGCTACGCCTTTAAGATGGGTGGAGAGCAAGAGAATGAGACAGGAAGAGCTGGAATCTTCTCAATCTAATGAGCACAATGGACATCAGTGTACTAACATGATTATACACTACCATCAATTGGCAATGGCAATCTTCATAAGGCAGGCAAACGGGTCTAAATAAAGACACTGAGATTTTTTCACGCTGCTGACTACAGTGGGCCTACTTAGAAGGCTCAAAGGCCCTAGCAGTGGAAATACACCATGCACCAAAACATCTGAGGAAAAGATGCAGAAAATGTAGAAAAAGTGCTGTTGTATGAAGCGGCGTCACGCTGAAAAACACTCACGCTCCTCAGCAGGCCAATGGCCATTTCCATGTCCAGTCCCTATACATTGTTACACTAAGCACTGTCATACCCTATCAATCATAGCCCATACACTGGTGCTAAACATGCTGACGTCACGTGTCACTCCCACTGTACTTCCACAATCGAGTTAGTTAGCAGATAAACACATCAGCAATCTTATGATGGGAGGGCAAGCTAACGCTGCCATTACAGTGTTAGTGTTTCATCTGTTCTGACATACAGTATCTCTGCAGTATAGACTTGCATTTAATGGGCTTTAGCCATGCGGATGATTGACACGTAAACAAGAGCTAATGATGCTCAAGCAGCTAGCTGACTCTTAGCTTTGAAGTCACATAACCTCACTGGGGTCAGTAGAGGTCTTTGAATTCTAATATCCTTTTCTCACTCTATCTCAGTCGCAGTCTCTTGTTTTGGGTATCAAACAACCTGGCTACATCATAATCTCTGGTGAGGTCAGGATGAGGTAATGAGGGTCAAAGATCTGGTCATGAAATAATGATCAATGATTGTGGTTTCCGTGCACCACTGTCTCATGACTGATTGCAGTGCAGAACTCATTCCTGGAGCTGGGGCTGGTCTTTATAATCAAGCTCAAGACTGTTCAAAGCAAGTAAAAATAAGTATAGTTATAATTTCCTGTAAAATGCAGCGTCACAAACATGAAATCCTGGGGAAAAAAGATTTACTTGCTTCTCTGGAACCATTTTCTAATTTTTCCAAGGTCCCTGCAGTGTTCAAAGGTAAAGGTCATGGCTTCAATACATATTCTCACTATGATTTATTTAGAGTATGATGTGAATACAAAACATATCTGACCTTGGTCGAGAGTGCACCCACATCTACAGATTCAAAGGATGGATAAAGATGATAAGCACATGACAGGCCCTGGAGGAACTCTTCAGAAGCCATGTAGAAACAAGGTCGGAGTAATCTGGATTTTCAAACCTCCTTGGCAGAACACATTATCATTTCTAGCATCTGATGACGAAGCAACAAGAACCACGCTAGCACAGCTCTCGACAAAGTGCACCATACAAAATAAAACCATTGTTTGTTTTGTATTCTACAAAATAAAAGACAGCACGGACAGTAATTCCCTCTCATCCCGATGGCTTTCCCACAGTCTTTTATCTATTTCTGGTTTGTTTGGTCTGGTTGTAAGCCCAGAGCTCTTCTGTGGCTTGTAAAGACAAGGCTGGCCTGAAAAGAGAAGGCATGTATAACTGGACTCCTTGGCCTAAGGGCCTTCCTATAGCCACTGGGAAAGATGATAAGCACATGACAGGCCCTGGAGGAACTCTTCAGAAGTTTATGAAAAGTTCTCTCATATTAAATTTTAGTGTTTATGATTTAGTTTATGATTTACCAATTACACCATCACATCAACCAGTGATTTCCTTTCTGTAATTATCTCTTACTCATAATTGTGACTATGTATTGTAAATAGTGATAATCACATCACCACAATGACCATGTCTCTATCAGTTTGTAAAAATAGATCTTCATGCTAAAACAATAAAGTTGTAGTTTGCAAATTACTTGCCCGTTTTTCCATTTAAATCCATAAATAATGCACAGATGTTGATTGCCATGTGCCCTGCACCCGATTTGACAGGGACATAAACCACAGATTAGTATGGCACATGAGAACACTTCAATCATTGAAACTGATGCTGCTGTGAAAGCTGTTGGTGGCTGTAGATCTCAATCCATATTGCTGTGAGGACGGTCTTTAAGTGATTACACTTAGATGTATAGCTACTGTCACTGCAGTTAAGCCTATCTCTGCTGGCATATTAAATGAGTGATAAAGAAACGTAGAAGAGGGGAGAGGGAAGTAGATCTCAGTTCAATCAGAGCCCGGAGAGACTGATCCTGCTCTGATCGTATTATAGATGGCGACCATAAAGAAGGTAGTTTCGCTGACAAAGGCCCCAGGGTGCATATCACTCACATATTGCCTTCAGCCAGACGTGGCTCTATTTCACGCAGTCAATGTTGAAGTGTGCCTTCAAGCACAGACATCAAAAGCAAATGGAGTTGCATAAAAGGGCACATATAGACACACACCAACACATACACAGCTTACACACACTCACAGCAGCTCCTAAACCAAGACGAATCATCAATAGTAAAACTCCACATAGTGGAAATTGTACTGTGTTATTCACTGTGTCCACAAAAGTCACATGAACATCAGCCAGCACCTAAACATAAACTGTGAATAATCTGACCTTTTACTGTCCAAACATCCTTCAGAAAAGACCATTTGTATGCACAGTCTGACACAGCCTGAGTACAGAATTCCCTTACTGTCCCCTTGGTTTACACACATGCCACCACACTGGGAATTCACCTAGTTTGCAGTAATGCTCTGTATCTGTATCTCACCTCCCTTCATCGTCATCATATTTTCCACGGTGCTAAAAATGCACACAAGATAATTCAGACATCGAGATCAACAACTGTAACCTCAACATGAAATGCGATTTGCAAACATGGTTCAAGAGTGGAATCAGTTGAAACACTTGACCAAAGATGGAGATGTACAAATCTAATAAGTAACATAAATGTATAAAGGCTGTTGAGATAAGGAAAGCAGCGTTAGTCATCGTTACCACTGTGCTTTAGTAAGTGGTGATTAGTCATGATTCCTTGGTCGTCTGCGCCGATTGCATTGTACCAATTAGACACTAATGGCCACCGTTGACGAGATTTCTCAGTGGAGATAGAGGTAAATGAGCTACAGTGCAGAGGAAAAGAGCACTTAATGGAAATCTCCGCTTTCACTTAGGAAAACTTCACTCACATCAGTATCAATTGACAAAAAATAGTTAGCAAAGTTAGAAAAAGAGTGAATCATAACGTATGGATGACACAGTCTGCACAGTTCTGATGTACAAACAGCTTAGTGTTTGTCAAATTCATCACCAAAGTCTTCTCTAAGACAACTCGTCATATGACTGTGACGATTGTTAAGTCACAAAAAACACAGCGGCATCTAAACGGCTAATGGCTATTTTGCTTGCTTGTGTTCAATCCAAAATATATTATATTCAATATTAGTAATTTCTTATCTTAACTTTAATAAATAACATCACACTACTATTACTGCTTCTACCACCACTGCCACAGTAAAAACAACACAAATCACTTCCTCTTGAATGAGTAGAACCACTAACCAGTGGTACTCACATCTCCACAGTCAGAGAGTAGGTGTTGCTGCAGAGAGCTTGCCTCCCTGACGAACCTCCTCTTCGGCCCAGCCCGGTCCACTAAGTTACCCATGACGACTCGCTGCGGACCCCCCCACGCACTCCGGTGGTCAATAAGAAGTATTTATCACACAGAGTCTCTCCTCGCTCCCTGCGTTTTTACCGATATGATGCTTTCTTGCTTCCTCTCAGTTTCTTTCTCCTTCACTGACACACTTCCACACACAGTACACGCACTTGACTTTCCTGACACACACACTCGCACCCCCACACTCTCCATTCATGTGTAAATCTGGGTTAGATCGGTTCCTTTTTGAGCAACTGCTAAAATAGGATGACCTCCAGTTATGGGAGAGAAGGGCAGGAGTAGACAAAGGAGAGCAGGCTGTGACAGTGTCAGAGAGGGAGAGCTGACAGGAGGAGTAGGAAGGAGAGGAACAGGAACCCAAGAGGAACCCAACACAGGATGAACTTTTCTTACTTTTCATCTGCAGAATCCAAGTGCGCTAACCAGTCTAAACTAATGTCTTTTAAGAGACTCAAACCACGTTCACTGTGCAAAGGGACAATTTCATTTAACAGATGATTGTTTCCTTCAAAATGAAAGGAAACACATTGGGCAATAGAAAAACCTCTACAACCCTGATGTGGCCGAGAGATGTTGACCTCTACCTCTGCATTTGATGTTGTTGGAGATTCAGTGATGCACATTAGTGCAATGCTACCCTAAGATCAGGAGAGCTGGTACTGTGGGGAAATCTGTCGCATGCTGGGTGAGTCAGATGGTAAAAGGTGTGTATGGCGTTATGTGGGAGTCGGAGCAACACGTGTTGCTGTGCATATGCAGGGTTTAAGATAGGGTATGGCATAACACACAGTGTGTGTGCGTGCATGTGTGTGTACTGTAAATGTTTGTGTGTGCAAGACCTTGGTTGTGTTTGCGCCAGTGTGTCTGTCTGTTCTAGTTCTCTCTCTCTAGCTTTCTGTCTCACTCTCTTGTGTGTGTGTGTGTGTGTGTGTGTGTGTGTGTGTGTGTGTGTGTGTGACACTTGCACAGACAGGCCCAGGTGAGCAATTAAATTAGACTATTACATTAGACACATTTTTCATTTGCCCAAACACACACACACACACACACACACGAAGAGCAAGAAGAGTCAGGATCACCCACCCATGTCTTTATTTTCTTGCAAGACACGTCATCAGGAGAGCTCAGAGTCCAACTATCCAAGACCCCTATAGATTTTCTCTCCCTATCTATACTGCTCTCTCTTCCATCCCTCCCCCCTTTCCCTCCACCTCCCTCACATGCACCTCCATCAGCTCTCAGTGCCAGTGCCCTGCCAGAGGGACCAGAGGGCCAGCCACTCTATAAAGAACTTGTCATCACTTAAAGATAAATGAGCACTCACAGCTAGCTTAGCAGCCATTCTCCCAAGTCAACTTCAATTACAGCTGGTACGATAGACTGAGACTGGAGAGGAGATGATAGGAGACAGGAGCGCTTGCCTTAATAGATAGATCAAAGGTTTTTCTAGGTTTTTCTAACTCCAATGCTGCCTGGCAATATCATTTCAGAATGTATTATTTGTTTAAGTTAAGGCTATATAGCTTCAAAGGAAGGTAAAGCTTAAGACCTTAGTAAGAACTGTAACCTTTTGACAGTCAGGAAATATGCAGTGTTGGCGTGTGGCTACTGTTTGCTCCCTCAGGTATGAAATGAACTGAACTGCTGAAAGGCATATCAGCTAAAATGGATGATTGTACGTTTTGTGTATACGTGTGCATTTGTGTGGGGCCGTCTGCCAGGAATCTGTGGGTTGGGGGAATGAGTTCGACGGAGGCGACACAGGGGAGGCTGAGCAAATCTGGACACACACAATTTATTTTCTGTCTGCTTGTCTGTCTCTCCGTGTCTCTTTCTCTTTACATACGACATACCTTAGACTTATTTTTAGACAGTTGTCAAAAATGTCAATGCTCCTTGCTGCTATCAGCAAGACTGGGAAATGGGAGAAACCTAATATAGTATAGTTTAAGTCCAAAAAATCCTAAATCTTGCCTTTAACAAACCCAAACTCACACAATCTCTCTCTCTGTCTCTCTCTCTCTCCCTGTCTCTCTCTCTCTATTATGTAAGGGTTTCTATTTATATATTGCCTAATTGGACAGACTGAATATATTGTAGCTTTTTCCTTCCTCCTTTCCAGCCTGTGGGACAGATATCAAGCCCCTCTCATTCCGTCTGGTCTCTCTCTGAAAAAAGGCCCTTTAAAAGATTCATAAGCTGCTAATGAGGTTATGCAGCACATTTCAAAGCAAAAATAGTAGGACAAGGGGGGGATGACATGATGTAGAGATGTTCTGTGAAAAGATTAAGGGTTGTGGACGTGAGGGTGAGGAGGAGTTTTTAAAGTTGCTCATGAGAAGTGGAAAGGGATAGATATTAATACATGATATAATGTTTGTTATCTATCTATCTATCTATCTATCTATCTATGTATCTATGTATCTATGTATCTATGTATCTATCTATCTATGTATCTATGTATCTATCTATCTATGTATCTATCTATCTATCTATCTATCTATCTATCTATCTATCTATCTATCTATCTATCTATCTATCTATCTATCTATCTATCTATCTATCTATCTATCTATCTATCTATCTATCTATCTATCTATCTATCTATCTATCTATCTATCTATCTATCTATCTATCTATCTATGTATCTATGTATCTATCTATCTATCTATCTATCTATCTATCTATCTATCTATCTATCTATCATCTATCTATATTCTTATTGGTGTGCACGATCATCAAACAGCTACTCATTCAGATGCTATTGTTTGTTAACCAGTCAACATTAAGGTTGATCAAAGAAGATAACATATAAAACTATAATTTATTATCATCCATGAAATAATACATGGTTGAAATATGTGGAATGGGCAAGTAAAAGATAAAGCTCATTTAAGTTACTTAATAAATGTGTAGGGTAGATATTCCACAGACTAAAGGTGAGGACTAGCTTCTATTAGACATTTTCTAAGTTGCTTTTCTGACAAAAGTCAAAAATGACCAAGCAAAATCAAAACCTGTTTTAAGACCTTAGCCAAAAAACAGCTTGGCTTGCCTTGAGGAGATGCAGCATACTGTGTGTGTGTGTCCCTGCATTTCCTGATATGATGTAGATGTAAAAATATTTTAAAAAAACACATGCATTTGTATCATGGAGGACAGAATCCATGATTAGAAAAATAAATGAATAAAAATGCATAAAAATCCTAAAATAAATATATAACTAGATATAAATGAGCATAAATCAATACATCTATGAGTAAGACTAAATATCTATATAGTCATTTTTCCCAATTTATTTTCCTATTATTTCTATATTTCTTCCTACTATGATAACGAGGTGTCAGGTGGTGTGGATTTGCTTTATTGGCTGACAACAAAACAACTTTGTCAAAGTAACTTTGCCACATCATCAACATAACTAATTGGGCTATAAACTAGCCACAGCCAGGAAGACTGGCCAGGCCAACTGCTGTGATGATTAATGTTGTGATATCCAGAGAATTAAGAGATTTAGCTGCACTGCAGAGGACGGCGATGCTTCACCTGATTGCTTCTCTGTGTAGACACAATAATCAATAACTTGTCCGTTACCGACACAGAGGTCAACCACTTAGTTCTTGGGAATTATGAAGAGGTTTCCAACAGTGCATCCAACGGTGCATCGTCTCAAGCTAAGAGGGTGTGGTTGGACGCGCCTCAAATCCAATTTCAAGAAGCATAATTGGACCTGAAGCTCACAGAACAGTTATGGCCATTGTGCAGTTATTAGTAGTGAACTGCTAGTTTGATTGTCACAGACCACGCCACTGAAACATCCTTTATTATTATGGAGCAGAAAATACAGAAAGATACTGAAATAAATGAGCAGGGAAATACAAATACTATTGAATTACGTTCAATTATTTTTGTTTATTTATTGACAAATTGCTCTGCATTATTATCTACATTTACTTGTTTTTTGGGGATTTATTGATGGTTTAATTTATTTCTAAATTATAGTCCTCCATGGTATGTGTCAGACAAAGAGGGAAAAAGACAAATGATAGAGACAAGGAGACTGAGAGAGACAGAGAGAGAGGTAGAGAGTGAGACACAGAGCGAGAGACAGAGAGAGAGACAGACAGAGAGAGAGAGAGAGAGAGAGAGAGAAAGCGAGCACAGAGAGACAGAGCGAGAGACAGAGAGAGAGACAAACAGAGGCAGAGAGAGAGACAGACAGAGAGAGAGAGAGAGAGAGAGACAGAGAGAGAGAGAGAGAAAGCGAGCACAGAGAGAGAAGACATTTTCATTAGAGCTTTTTGCTGGTCCTGGTGTCTGCCCTGTAATGTGATTTCCACGAGAGTCAATGGCCCCTCTGGCTCACGCACAAAATAAGCTCTCCACATGAAACCCTCCTTCTCTCCCTCTCTTTCTCTCTCCTTCTCGCTCACTCACTCTCTCACTCACTCACTCTCCTTTTCCTTACCTCTGTCATGTGAATGAGATAGAATCTCAGTTCTTCAGCATGATCTGTAAGACAAAGAGACACACATTAAGTTTCATGAATTTTCTTACTTGCTTCTTTCCTTCCCCTCATTTTCTCCCTCCCAGCCATTTATCCTCCCTTGCTCCCTTCCTCCCTCCCTTCTTTCCTTCCTACTTTCCAAAATAGAAATTGAGCATTCAAAATACAAACTCCTCCTTTTCCGATTATTTTTGGAAACCTTTTACCGTAGGTCCGCCTCTTACAAGGCTATCAGTAATTCCCTGAACTAGTTCTCAGTGAGACAAGCCTGTGGCTCTGCAGTCAGGATACATGGTTTTAATCGGATGACCACCTACCCACAATGTCTCACAGTTACCGCACACACACGCACACACACACACGCTCATGTTCATGTTGACCACTTGTGTATGTCACTCACAGGCGACAACAGGCTGACAGTCAAAGTAACACACACACACACACACCCCTACATGTTATGATAATGCTGACGACTCGTGTGTGTCACTCACAGGTGACAACAGGCTGACAGCCAAAGTAACACACACACACACACATACATACAGACACACACACACACACACACACACATACACACACACATATGCACACAAGCACGCGCTGACCATGACTGACAATCTTGTCTCATTTCCAAGATCAAGTTGAGAAACAGTTTGGCCCTGGGGTGAGATTCAGAATGATTGAGCATGTTGTAGAAAGACAGGCCTCATCCGTCCATCCCTCCATCCCTCTTTCCCTCCATCCCTCCATCCCTTCTATCTATCTTTCATCGGTAGAAGAGAGGAGAAATGGCTGCCGCGGGGGACTGATAAGGTTGACTTGGCAGCTATTGATTACACACACACACACACGCACAAAAAGACGCTTTGTCATTCTGTATTTAAACCAATTTAAGTCTCCAGTTTTGGGGTTTGGCTGCTTGTTTAGTCACTCAGCACATGAATGTGTGTGCGATCTAATGGTCGGTGATGGCGGATGCAGGTCTGTGTGCCTCGCAAAACTAAACCAGCCTCTTTCTCATTTGAAGGTAGAGATTCAGATGGAGATAGCATTCATTAAATGCCCCCTTGATGTTGTTGCCATACTGGATGTCTCTGTGACATTTCATAATAAGAGTACACAAATAAACGTGAGTTATTTCATTCACTAAGGCAGGAATAAACACCATGAATCCATGAATCATCAAGAAAAGCTCTTCATTAACAAATGAGTGAGTCATACCTTGTTCACCTTGGTAACTTAATGCCTTTGGAAACAATGATTTTCCATTAAATAATGGTGTTAACTAAGAGATTGAATCAATATACGAATCAATTGGGGGAATAAAATTCTATCTGGATGCTTACCCAGATTTCGTTTTTTTCAGCTCATCATTAGACTTTACTTGAGGGGAAGTGCTTGTGAGTTAACTTTTGTTCATCAAGCATATGTTTGTGGATGAGCCCATTGATGTCTGCAGCTGTGTGCCACCACACTGTAAGAGTAATTAAGCTGTTCACCACACTCACAGCCACACACAAATAGACTGCAGAGAGCTCTGGGTTGGTGATCTGTGCAGGCGCCTACCTGCAGAAGAGGAGTCGGGATCTGTAATTCCTGTGTCTTCATATGTCACTGGTGACTGGCTGCACTGGTTGGTCTGCCTTTCTTGTGCTTTGTAAACTGGGATTATAGCCCATTTGATCTCCCAATATATTAAATCTATTAGTCAACACTATTAATTAATGTGTTATGTCACCACCACTAACTCATGATGATGATGTTGATTCAAGCAATGTATTAATTAGTGTTTATTTGTGTTATCTATTATAAAATGTGATCCGTTTCTCTTTTTTTTCTTTATTTTGGCCACAAAGCACCTTGTGAAGGATGTCATAAATTTATAAAATAAACCAAATTGAACTAAGTTGAATTAATATTACTACTATTTATTAAATAACAGTATGTTATCCAATGTAATGTCCTATGGCTGTACAATTGCCAGGATAGGCTGCATTCACTAAGCATACAATTGGCCTTTCAATTGTTAGACTCCAATCAATAGGGTAGAAACAAAAAACGATTTCTGGTCAACATGTGGATGTGTAAATAACAACACCAACAGCATCCAGTCTAGGCCCAGTGTCAAAGAACAAACTAAAGACACTCTGCTCCTCTTTTTAAGATTTTGGGTGCAGGAGTAGTGATGCCCCCAACAATGTATGCTTATGGTGTAATGTGTAATCAACATTTAGTGCCAGTATGTTACCCACTGTAGAAAATGTGCACATTTTATAACCAATAAATAATCATATATTCATTACCAACAGCAGAGGTCACTGTTGCATAGCTTTCTGATTTTCAAAAGTCAGGGGAGTGCTGAAATATGACGCAGTAACAGGGACATGCATGCTGGTGAAGTCAGGTCAAAACGTAACTGAAACTTCTGGTGATTTTAATGTTCTTAGCTTGAAATGAAAGATGGAAAGACACGGTCCTCTATAGGAGGAGAAAATCTTAATAACCTTAGACTTACGAAACCCTTTGAAAGCCCATTGCATAATTTCAAAGAAACATGATTGTCAATCTGATTGTACTGATCTGTTTTTCTTAATTTCCTAAATTGAAATTTTGAAATTTTGTTTCATCTGATAGCGGTAATATCTTCATATGTCACAGCCACAGTAATCTCAGTAATTGCCTGTAACTTAAAATCCTCTCAGGGATAAGACAAAACAGGAAAGGACTATTTGCTGTGGTCTGCTCTCTTGTTGTATTTGTATAAGGCCTTGACAAGGACATGGTGGAAGATGCATCATCCATAAACTGTTCAGTGCTATGATATGGTGATATGGTTATAGACTGATGCTCTGTGTTTTCATAAGCTGCAGGTGATTTTGTGTGTGTGTGTGTGTATGTGTGTGATTCTACCCTCTCTCTTTCCCACGCTCTATACCCTAGTATCTATTCGGGGTGACACAGGAAGGCCCTTGTATTGCACTTATATCATTACACACGTGCACACACACACACACATACACACACACACACACACACACACACGCACACGTCAAACCCACCCTTGCTGAAACAAACACAATCCCCCGGCGCCTCTTTCCTGAGTGACGCTGCCGAAGTGAAATAACAATGAAAGGCAACAGGGTGGGGATGCACCCTCCTCTCATGACACACGCATACACCACTACATCCCCACCCCCGATGATTTCCAATTGTTGGGTGAAGGGTGGAGGTCTGTACAAGCGACCAAGGGGGAAACTGTGGGGAGGATATAGAGCTTTACATGACACTCTGAATTGCTCTTGCAAGATGATATATTTTCAATTCAGGGATGTTTGCTTGGAATATAATGTCAATATTTCTCTTTTTGTTACAAAGCTTCACTGTGCCATGGAAGTTTGGCACTTAGAAAGTGGATTTGTTTTTCGGTTGTACATCTTTAATGGTATCCCCCGTTTAGTTTGGATTGCAATAAAGCACAAGGCCACTTGAAGGCGTGGTTGGCTACACTTGCACTGGAACGGCCCCCCCCACCCGGCCCTGG
>CABFOQ010003223.1:7670-18476 GCA_900660455.1 Gephyroberyx darwinii | reverse complement strand
GCGTGCCTCTGAGGGTTCACCATGCTGCTGGTGCTTCACAGCTGGGTCTCATCTACTATCAGCCCTGCTTGTACTTCAGCTCTGCCCTCAGTCTATTCAGTGTTAGTTCGTCGACGAGTTAGTAAGTTTCCTGATTGTCTGTTTTTGTACCTGCTTGATCCTAAACAAAGTAAATACTCTTTCCATACTCCTGCCTCCTGACATTATTAAGTTGTGATGAATGTACTGACAGTATTGAATCTAGATGTATTGGGTCAGTGGCATTGGGTCTTTGTGTGGACATATATTTATATTGTGGTTGATGTCTTGTACTGTTTATCCTTTGATCCCAACAAAAGGCCCTGATATGGCAACATGTATTGACTCTTGAGTCTTGATTTCTGTGTTGTGCTTTATGCTAACTGACCCATTTATTGATGAACTCATCTCACCTCACTCATCTCTATAATCATCTTCATGTCTTTGACCACTTAGATCTAGCTTTCATCAAGAGTGATTTACAATTAGGGGTTCAGTGTGTGGATTAAGGGCAATTTGACAGGGGAGACCATAACCACAATGTAACCTCTCCTACGCACAGTGAAAGTCATCGCTGCATCACATGTGTATTTCCTACCACAATTTGGAGACAACTCGTCATCACTGGAGAAACACACAGCCTTCGTGCTGTCAAATTATTAAAATGGCTTGTTTGTGACAGAGAGAGGTAGCAGTGATCTCATCGGAGAGCAAACGTAGGGGTTAGGTTACAAAGCTGATGACAGAATGCATTCACATTTCACAAACTGACAATTTATTGAATTGAATTGAATTACATATAGGATTTCATAATTGGTGTGTTAATGACTACATACCATCCTGGAGCCGCAGCTGTCGGAGGTACAGGGGGCTCTGGAGCACGTTACACCTGCCTGGCTCATCTTCTCTGGTCACCAGCATCAGGTCGGTGTAGACAAACACCGTCACCTAAGAGATGGAAGGGACAGAGATGGGAAAGGAAGAGAGAGTGAAATGCAGAGGAAAAAGGGGAGGATGGAGAGGGGTTGAAAGGTAGGGAGAAGAAGAAGGGAAAGTAAAAGAGATGGAGGGAGGTAAAGAGGGAAGAAGGGAGGGAGGAGAGAGAGAGGGAGGGAGGAAGGGAATGAAAGAGTGGAAAAACACTGCATTAATTTTCATACTTTTGGGGGTTCACTAAAGGGTTCACAAACTTCTTCTCACTGTATCTCGATTTACAGCCTGCACTCTAAAATATCACTTCTTATTTCTTTGCCTACTATTAGAAACCAAATAAATCATCCATTTAATTCCAGCCCAATGATGAAAGCCATCAAATCACTTTCATTTGCAAGGACCAAGAATTAATTCTTTTTCTTATTTCTCTGTTGCAGTCGTGAAGATTCATGTGCCCGTATTATTGTAGGTTTCTAGCCAGGACATATTTTGTCCAGCAAGTTACCCACTGAATAACTAGTGTTTGTAGTAACTTTAAGCATTGTTCACATATCCCCAGCCTGTTTCAATACAAATAAATGGCTCGAGGTGCATGAAGAGTTCACAAGGTAAAATGTTAATCGAGAGTAGTGCTTGGACAGAAGGGAAACCACATGATGAATGCTGCACTCCACAAATAAAGACGTGTCTCAAGGGGTGCACCAGCATATGTGCAGGCCTCCTGAACAAAGTTTTATTCAAGCCAAAGGGCTGCTCTCTTTTTCCTGAATGAATCCGTTGTTAACTCATTGTAAACGTCTTTGCTCTGAATTTGTGTCTTTGCGTTTTGTTTAATCTGTCAATGCCAACGAAAGTGACTAGACTGGATTATTTGCTTGCTGAAAATGTCCGGCCACAGGGGACTCGGAGTCACACCTGTAAAGAGAACTTAGTTTTACCAATGAATCGAAGGCCATAGGGAATGAATGAATTCATAAATATTTTATGTTGTATTGGTTTTTGGTTGTGAAGCTAATCAATGTGTTGACTTTAGTACAGTTTTGGTGCAGTGATGAAAAAAGGAAGAAAAGTTGATAATACACTTGTTAGCCCCCTTTAACTGAAGTTGTTTCTAGACGTCTAATATTGGGAGCTTTGGGAACCTTGGTACACCTCTTTTAAATTGAAGACTTGGAGTCTGCCTTATGAAATTGTCCACCCGGCCCCCCTTCCTGTGCACATCATAGCCAGGGGGGTGGTTTTATTTGGGGTTTTGGTTGACTTGGTTCACCAACTAAATGTTGAGAAAGGAGAGTGTGGTAATCTATACGTGTTTGACCACTAAGTTTGTTTTCAGTGGTTTATAATACGAATTTACAAATCTGTTCTGTGCACCTTATTTATTGACTTCAATAAATTAATTCTGATTTTTGCAATGACTCATGGAAGTGAAATGTCATGGCTTTGAAGTGGAAAAGCTGATACACCACGACTGCCCTTGTTCGTACTGTTGACTTTGCTGATGCTTTATGTTTCTGCTTTGGCAGAATAAGAATAGTAAAGAATAGAAGAGACTAGATGTATCCATAATTCTAGCATAATGGTCACGTATCTGAGTCACAGCTTGCAGGCAACAGCTTCATATAATTTGTGTTGATGGGCACTGCCTATGAACAATGCATTTTCTCTGGTGGCTTCCTCTGCAGAGTGAGATAACAGAGAGGGTATTTCAGATGTAGCCTGTGTATGTGTGTGTGTGTGTGTGTGTGTGTGTGTGTGTGTGTGTGTGTGTGTGTGCGCGTGTGTGTGAGGGGGTGGAATAGGACGTAGGAAGGAGTAAAGAAGCAAAGACAAAGCAGATAAATGGCAAATGGCTTTCACGGCTTTGCTTCAGTTACACACACACACACACACACACAAATGCACATGTACAGTTTTGTGCAAACATTTGCTTACTTTCTCACTCTTCTGTCACTCTCATTGATTCTCTCTCTCTGTCTCTGACTGTCTTTGTCTCTTTCTCTCTCGCTTTATAAATTATTTCATTCAATTCATAAGCGATTCAGACAGACAACAATATAACAATAGCAGAGTTCACACAGGCAGCAAAGCATCAGCCAAAAGTCTTTTTTGTCAAAATGTCACTTGGCATTGTTCAAGTTCAATCATTATAATGTGTGTGTGTGTGTGTGTGTTTTATGCAGCGTGTTCACACCCAGGGCAGTCTAACACAGCACCAGTGAACTAACAGTAAAAGCTGGAACAACACAGATTGATCATTAAAAACAACCCGTGAAGCACCACGGCGAGGAGAAACTCACTGCCTGACAATCTGCAACAATCTACAAACACTGGCCGTTCGATATTTGTTTTACCTCCGACCCCAGAAAGGCCAGAATTACCATACGGTCCCGCCTGCTCTTTGAGTTGCCCGGCACATAGCAAAGATCATCTGACGGGGTAACTTAAGAGAGGGGTTGAGGAACGGGGAGAGAGCTTTGTCAATACAATATAGAGACAGCTCTCGTTCTTTCTCTCTCGCTCTCTCTTCTCTCTCACGCACAAACACAAAAATGAACATTTCTATCAAGCACGTAAACAAAACCAAAAAACACAACAGCACTGATTACTTATTTTAGCTAAAGCCACCCCCGCATCAGTATGATTTTGTTTGTCCTGATAGGCTTACACTAGTCATAGTGCAGGAGAGGTTTAATGCCTAAACCATGTGTGCATGTTACAGTACGCAAGGTGAAATTCCCAACTCCCATCCAAATGGCACCTCCCCTGTATCATAAACATACAGCTTCCTTTCCCAGACCCCTGCTAATGTTCACAATCCACATACACAGACAGACAGACAGACAGACAGATAGACACACACACACACACACACACAAACACAAAGACTGCCATCACATGCTTCCCTTGGACAACACCATCACAATGACTTGCCAGATTGGCTTCCCTCATTCCAAACACTAACTCCCAAAGCATAAAACCTGGAAAACACGTATGTTTCCAAAACTTATCCACCTCATACCTTCTAGTAGATGGTAGACACAACTTTGGAAATCTTTCTGTCTGATGATGGTATACAGATGTCAGTTTTCAAACTATGGCATCTAAGTATTTCTCTAACAAAATTGCCCAAATTGCCCTGAGACATGTCTAGGCCTGGTAGTGTCAGCATAAACTAAGGGGAATGTTTTAAATTATATTATTTTATATTATATTCTTAACTTAGGAATCTGCAGCAAGCTTTTCCTGGCTGAAGTAAAATAATTGTACTGGATCTTTAAGGCGAGGACTGTAGCTTTTACAGTTTTTGATGACAGTGGTAAATTCTATCACTTTCAGGCATCCTGGGTACTGTGGACCTGCCAAAAGAAATAATGGTCTGTCTGTAAAGGCCCCGCTGCTCTCTTCTGCTGAGGTAAATAAAGATCCCGACCATTATTGGAAGTTTCATGGTAAGTGTTTTTAAATCCACAATTGTAAGCCAATCTACTTACACTCGCTTCAGACTCAGCATTTCGAAATGAAAAAAACTATTTGTTGAGAATTATGAGTTTCCTCTTTGGCACAACAGAAAAGCAATATAAAACCTGCATGCTGTTTCTGCTGGTGGAAGTATTATCTGGCAGGGAGAATGTTTTCTATGTTAGAATGAGTGCAGGTTCCTGTTTTAAGGCCGATGTTAACACACCATTGAAACCATGGAAAGACAGTGACTCGACCCCATTCCACTGACTGCATGATCCCTTTGAGCCCTCCATGCATGGTCAGTGAGGGAGACGTTCTCTTGTGAGGTTAAAGAGAGAATTACTCTCCATGAAACATTTGAGCACCCTCACACCTAAACAAGCTAGAGGTTAAACAACCCACAGCTCATGTATGTGATTGAAGTTTTTATCCTCATTTTTTTCCCCTTTTAAGAACTGAATTACTTAATAATAATAATTAATAATTAATAATTTTATAATTATGTGGTTCACAAAAAAGTTACCTTGTTCGCAGATGCAGAAATTTCAAAATAAAACCATGCACATGTAATTCTTGTCATAACGTCCAGAAAACAAATAACAAGGATTAATGAACACAGGAGCTGTGTCAAAGCGTCAGACATCAATTCAAGAAGGAATACTTAGTGGCACGGCAAATTAATCTACACGTAGAGGAACTGCTCCTCACACCAAAAAAAGTCTGCATACATTTTACTGTTTAAAATCAATAAAAGTTGAATGGCTATATGATCTGATGTTTTCAGTTTAATTGCAGGGAACATCTTTCATAAACACAAATGTTTTTGAGCCATCTAGAAAGTATAGATCTAGTTATAATAATAATAATAATAATAATAATGATTTTTAAACTTCTTTACATTTATGGAGCTTTCCTTTCATTTTAGTTAATCTAATGGTTTATCCTGGATTGATTGATTGACTGATTGATTAGGAATGTTGGACGGTTACATTTGACAGTATACATATATGCGCCTAGACTGAAGTGAACATAAATGAACTTGTGACTCCCCATATTAGCAGCATATAAACAGCATGTAGGTTTGGGAGCATTTGGAATACGTTTGATGATCATTAAACTGTTATTAACTGAGGGGCCACACACTCTGCAGCCCATTTGATACAGACAGTCTAAAAACACAAAAGTCATACGGGTATATATTTGTCAAAACTTCAAAGAGCACAAATATACCAAGCTTCATCTCAGAGGCAAATTTGTATTGCAAATGAAGAAATAACCAACAGTTTGAGAGTTCAAAGCAAATGAGTTTAGAGGAAATGGAATCCAGAAAAAGAGCAGTTTCAGCCAGGCCCGAAACACTTAAAATGATAACAGTGGAAAGAATTAAAAAGTCATGGGAGAAAAGAAACAGAAAATATTATGACAGCATCATAAATGGGGACAGAATTAATTACAAATTGAGCTACATTTTCTTTTGGTACACGAAATAAATTGTTCTGTCAGTCAAATCCGTAGCGCTCTCCGCCTTCGTCAATTATTCATTTGCCACGGCCGTGGACATCACATTTCAGAATAGCAGACTAACTAAACCTCTTCAGAGATCAGACATCTCCTTTCCCCCTTTATCTCAGTCTATTGCTCTCTCTTTCTTTCTCTACATATATATATATATAACTCTCAAACAAACACCCAGTATGATTTGCGTTGGGGCAGTAGACCGTCATCTCCAGTTTTGTCAAGTAAAAAAAACACAAAACTGATTGTGACAAACAAACAAAATGTTTGCCTCCAGTCTGTTTGTGTCAAGCTGAAGAAGCTGGCTGAGAGAAGAGAAGAGAAGAGAAGAGAAGAGAAGAGAAGAGAAGAGAAGAGAAGAGAAGAGAAGAGAAGAGAAGGTCTCTCTTTTCCTCTCTCGTCACCCCTCACCCCTAAAATCGACACATAATGCATTGGTGCTAGATTACCTTGAGGGAGTGGTGCTTGCTCTCATGTAGTATCATTTCTTCAGATATGATGAGAGTCCGGCTGCACAGGTCAAGGGGCTGAAGAACAAAACCAGATTATACATCAACAAAACTAAACTACACATAACATACACATGAATTACACTTTCCGGAAAGAAATTGAGGCTAACTGCTCGGTAAGATCATAGTCTGATCATCAATCTTTTATCGGATAATCAATAATGATCACCAGTACATATTACTTGGATTATCCTTAGTCACACATTATTCCCATATCAAACTGGTAATCATGAATACATAAAGCATTCATTGGAGAAAATCCAGAAAGGAATGTTTCAGTACCAACTCCATTTTGGTTCCTAAATCCATACAATCTGATAAAAAACAAAGGCTTTTTGGTCTCTGGAGAAGACAGTTGAAGTCGATAGTAGATCGTCAAGATCGTAAGTGAGCTGCAACTGTGGGGGTGTGTGGTTGAAAGTGGGGTCTCAGTATGACAAGACACCAAGACTAAAAAGGTGCTATCATGCTATGGTACAGCGATGGGGGAGGAAGCCACTTCCTCTCAAGCACCAGGGTCTGTGACAGAGGACCATTTCAGTGTGTGTGTGTGGGTGTGAGTTTGAATGCGTGGTGTCACATATGAGTGGTGCTGTTTCAATATGAATTGACAGGAAATGCCAGTACATGCAACTTTGGTCTTCTGAAACTGTGAGAATAAATGTCAGGTTAATATACCGGACTAAAACCATATCGCAGTATCACGTAACTGCTCTCATCTCACTATGGTCATCGTTATTTAATCACATTTTCTACATGACAAAATAAATATACCAAAAAATACAAATATACAAAAATGACTTAACATAACTTGGTCCCAACAATACACATGTCCATTTAGGGAAAAATAAATAGTTTACCCAATAAACATTTTATACAGTATATTCTGCACATCAGAGGTTGAATATATGAAACTTGCTTTGATGGAATAATGGACATGGACTTTGCAAATATAAGAAAAATAGATGATGCAGAAAATAAATGACGGCCAAAATAAGCCCTTTAATGTGGTTTCCCATTCTGATTTCATCTGACAGATAAATCAGGAAATGTAACCTTGGTCGCTTACAACATATTAGAAGTTCAGACGGAAGTCACAATAGGTCATAGCCCAAAAAGTTTCGACCTCAAATATCAGTATTGACCAAAATATGTGCAGTGGGGAATATTCATGTTCATCATACCATTCTCATTCATCATTTCTGCACTGTTGACCATTTCCATTTCCTGACCAGCCAAGATTATTTTCAGGGGCTATGACGACTCCCACAATGAGCATTCAGCTTGTGGTGATATGCTTTAAGTGCATGATCACTGTAGTTGTTATTACTGGTTACAGAGGCTAAGGGAGAGATTCCAATAGGATTTGGGATTGAATGAAAATACTGTAGTGCACTGTTAGCAATTAAGTCTCAAATGTAAAAGAAAAACATCCTGCAAATCCAGATGTCAAAGAAATAAGTCTGAAATTGCACACACACACACACACACACACACACACACACACACACACACACACACACACACACACACACACACACACACACACAAACACTTGCCTACCTGAACAAAGATAGGGAAGATAAGGATCTTGGGTGCCACTTTGACGTAGCCATAGTTGCCGTGCGGTGTGTGTGAGCGGACGATGGTACAGTTCTGGTAGTTGGCAAAGTTGGCGTTCTGCGTCTGATAGCTGGGCGGGCCGGCGTTAGCGGTGGTGGAGGCATTCTTTGCTGTCTTGGAGTTGGCAGACCGGCGTAGGAAGGCAGTACGGCTGGAGAGACCACCACTATTACCACCGACGGTACCTCCAGAAAAGGCACCCCCACCACCACCCTGGGGATGTGGAACAGTGGCCTGGCGTGTGGGGTATAACCTGGCAGCTGGAGGCCAAAGAAAGGAAGAGGAAGAGGGTGAGGTGAGGGTTAAAGAGAGAAGACAAAGAAGAAGAAGTACAATTTTAGGATTTAGTTTCACTCTTATTGTTACTCAAGCGGTAACAATAGCAAGAGCGAGTTTGCGGTAACTCATTTGGGAGGACAGGATTTTACACAATGAACTCTGAAAGTATTTCACCAGTTAGGAAGACTTATTATTTTAGAGGTAAAATGACACAATGGCAATGAAGTGCAGATGTGAAAGAAGCAAAAGTACCCAAGCAAACAAAAAGCAATGTTTTGCAACCCAAATACTTCACAGAATTCACTCTGGCGTTTATCAAAGCATTGTCTGAGCGTCAACATGAAATACATGTCTTACCTAGCGTTCCCTGGTTATCTTGGTAGACAGGCCTCAAGATCTGGAAGCAGAACAACATCAATGTAAATCGGCTTGTTGTAGCTCAGCGAGAAATCCCACCTAATCTACTGCAGAAGGAAATCCTCAAACCAAATGACACATTGTGTAAGAGATTATTATTAAATCGATTTATCCCAGATGGGCTTGAAAACGTATTTCAAACAATTACAGAATGTTATTTTATTCATTGCCATTTAGCAGACAAACAGCATTACACTGATGTGGTGATCCAGAGCTTTGAAAGTTAACATACAATCATGTGTTTAACTTTAATTTTGATGACGCAATCAGAGGTAACCTACAGAGGGCCATTTCAGTGTGTCTTGGGTGGTGCGTGTGTGTGTGTGTGTGTGTGTGTGTGTGTGTGTGACATGACAATCTATTTGATTTCGAGGCTCAGTCTTGGCCAGATGGTTACTAGCTGTCATAACAGACTACAACCTACTGAGGGAAAAGAGACAGAAAGCTGCCCCCACTTAAGACTCTTGATCAGATGAACAGGAAAAGCTGGAAGTTGGAAAGGCACACAAAGTCTTTTATCAGCCTGCTTGTGTGCCAGCGTGTTGAAATCAATATGTTCTGCACTGTGGGCTTTTAAAGCTCTTTAGTCTGGATAGCAGCGTAGTGTGTCCGTGTGATATGTCACCAACCAGACCTGTCTCCACAGGGCCTTCTGTACTCACCAAAGCCCTGCTTCTGTTTTCATTTGGGACAGAATGAGTGGCTGTTTAATGGGGAATGTATGTTCGCTATGTTGCCATATGTCTCTAATCACTTTTCAGAGGTTACCAGGTCCTTTCTACATCTTTTGTTTAACATATCAACTTTCATATGTGTCTTCATCATTTAATTTGTTTTTGTTTTTTGTTCTCCCTGGCAAACTCTGCCCCATTTTACATTTGGCACTGCTCACTACACTGTGTCTTTTGCTGTGCAGTACAATGTCCCCTGAATGTAACCTGAAAGGCATTCACTGATGGAGATGTACAGCCTATACTACACAGATACACACACATACACACACACATATGTTGCTTTGCAGCTTTCAAGCTCCAGATGACAGACAGACAGAGACCAGAAAATAACTCTATCTTTCAAGTCTACATATGGAGCCAAAAGGCCTAGCGGTATTTTTAGGTTTTTGAGTGATGGAAGCCTTGAGCACAGTCCATATGGGAGGGCATTGCTGCAAGGAGAACGTCTCAAACAAATACTGGATCTTCTGCCAGTCCATAGGGTTAGTATTGTGTGTTTATAGTGGTGTTAGCTAAGGAATTCAGTTCACAGTCTTTTTGATTCAATGAGTTTGCTTTATTGTGCTTTTATGATGAAGGCTTTTACTTCATATACATGACGCCACTGGATGCAACCACATGTACATGCTATATAAGACACATGTACATGTTATAGTCTGTATTACGTAATAGACCACTCTTGGACTTTACCGCTTTTCCTCTGTAGGAATTTAATAATCTTGTTGCATAGTTTATTTTTTTATTTTTTTTAAAAAAAATCTCTCTATTTTAAACAGGGACATTATCTCAGTTTCACATGATGTATAAACCATGAATGGCACATATTTGGCTTCATCTTTAAGAGCAATACATGACACCTCTTATATGCATGCACTGTATAGTTAGATGTGTCTAGATGGCAGAGAATGTAATGCAGAAATACAGCCTAAGCTTCAGATAGAACAGGTATATGCTGTAATATTAACATCTATATCTTATATTTGATTGTCTCCTATGGGTTCCAGGTGTAATACTGCACATCGGAATGACACGGAGCTAAACCCACTGTATGTGCTGTGTTCAAAACATGCTTCATACAGCACACATCTGTAAGACAGCAGTATCCCAAATGGCCTAGACACCAGTCCTTCTATCTAGCAGCATCATGGATGTATGGTAAGGAGACATATCTGGGATGGGCCACCATATGCCCATGGTGAGGATGAGGAGGATGAAGAAGATGATGAAGGTGCAGCCCCCCACCAGTCTGCGGTACCTGGCTTCCAGGGTTGATAGGGGCCAGGATGATGTAGTTGTCCCCGTTGGAGGCCTTC
>CABFOQ010003213.1:15026-20790 GCA_900660455.1 Gephyroberyx darwinii | reverse complement strand
CACACACACACACACCAAGCCCTGCAGTGGCCAAGGCCACGTATATCACTACGAGTTTCATCAGAATGAGAACAGGGAATGGAGTGCTGTGGTATCAGCAAATTCATCTCAGGTCTGCAATGAGAGAGACACACACACACAGAGAGAGAGAGAGAGAGAGAGAGAGAGAGAGAGAGAGAGAGAGAGAATGTAAGCTATGAGCACCGTATCATTATGGAGACAGGTGCTGCTTCTGCACATTAACTGGCGGTGATGTCACTGGCTGGGTGAAGCTTTGCTTGCTTCCAGTCAGGGAAATGCAAGTAGTCATAGAGGACATACAGAGAAAAAAATTGAGAGAGGAGGAGAAGGAGAGAGCAGGAGAAAGAAAGGTCAAGCGAGGAGGAAAGCAAGGTGAAAGGTTGCCCAAAGCGTAATGGCGCAGTGTCTGCTTAGTATATATTCTGATATAGAAGAGAGCACTAGATGCAGAGGACGGGGGAGAGAGGGAGGGAAGAAGGGAGAGAGAGAGAGAGAGAGAGAGAGAGAGAGAGAGAGAGAGTGTGTGTGTCTGTGTGTGTGTGTGTGTGTGTGTGGAGGGGAGGGGGTGTCTCTGCTGAGCTTTTGCATTTTTCTCATGCGGTAACAAGTTTGAAAACATCTGCCCTCTCTGCAGCCCTCCTATAGCCAGAGAGAGTGGCATTTTAATTGCCTCCAGCAACAATATCCCTGTCTCTCCACCAGGATTTACATGCTACAGAAATACCTACTCATACATGCCCGGCCAGAGCGGCTACGGCTACACGTTTTAATGTGACTCGTATTATTTGATTACTGGAACACATCAAGAGGCCACAAAAAACAGATACCGTCAGCTTCAAAACCAGATTTGGAAGTGGTCATGCTCATGTTGTGGTTGAAATTCTGCAAAGCATGGACGCAATCCGGCCACAAAGTTCATATGATCAATGTTTTGTGTCTGTGTGTGTCTTTCTGCCAGCCTTTCCAGTTAAGGCTACTTTAGATTAGAGGTTGAAATTGGCCTGGGAACAGATCAGGGGGTCTGATTAACCGCAGTACTTATCTTTGCCATTAGGGAGAATAATAACATTTGAAGCGAGATCAGCAGTAAGTATCTATCTGCACATTGTAACGGCTTCATTAGAGAAGCTTGCATAAAAGTGGAACTCACAGGGCATCATTTTAATGGGTCTGAGTTAAACCGGTCCTTCTAGCGAAGACATTATGTGAGCTGTCATCAAAGGAAATATTAGTTGACTTCAATCAGTGTCTGAAAATGTGTGTGTCAGTGTATGTGTGTGTTGACTGCTTGGTCCATGCAGAAGAAAGCTTCCCTCCCTCCCCTAACCTCAGTACAAGCTAAGTTTGCTAAGTGTGACTTTGCTAAATCCAAGGTGGTGATTAAGGTTTTGACGCTATCTAAAAGGTGTGTTCACATTGATATGTTCTATTGGTATGGTTGCTAGGCAGTGCACGTTGCTAGGCTGTTATCAATGCACCCAAAATTGGCAGGCCTCAGACCATCTGAAAATCCTCCTTGGTGCATGTAGTGTTTTGTTGGGTGGGTAAAAGGACCAGATACAGCGAACTTGCATTCAGTGACACTCTGATAGCTCAGCAAGCTTTCAACCTGCTGGTAATCGGATCCCAGAATCTCACGAAATGTATTTTTGAAATGCAAGGGCTATTACTAACTGAAAAGGTGGGGATAATGCACTGCTCCTCATGTAGTCATACTCTAATTGAAGTGAGAGCTATTCAAATAGCTCAACCTTGTTGCAGCGTAATGGTTCAATCAGCTCACTGTCCACAAATGTATTGAGGGAATCATCTCGTTTCTCAACATGCTATTTTATCTCACAGATTGTAAATAGACATAAATGAGACGTGTCTTGGCCCAAGAGTTTTTAATTATTTATGTGCAGAGTCTTGGACACTATTTCAAAATGTGCACTTTACACCCCATCAGGCTTGGGATATACAGCTACACCTAGCTGTGGCGCTATATCAAGGTGATACAAGAGGTGTGAACTCTTCTTCTGAATTAGTGTGCAGACCTGGCCTTAAGACAAGATGTACACCTAACTGGCGCAGCTGGCTGCTGGTTGTAATACCTTCTCCCTGCCCTTCAAATGGCTGTTAAAAAGGCCCACAGGCAGCTAATTTGTGCTGGCGTCTGGCAGCAGCGGATTGGCAGTGAAGGTGATGGTGGAGAGGGATGGTGGGTGTTGGGCTTGGCAGGTCTGGAGCAGAGCTGAGTGGCAGCTGTTGGCTGGCGGTTCCTTTCCACTGATTACTGAGCATGAAGGTTGGAAGAATGGAGGACAAAGGGGTAAGAGAGTGACATTGTTGAAGAAAGAGAAGACAAGCGAAGGAGCCGGCCTGGTTGGATAAAAGAGAAAGTGGAAAGGTGAAAATATAATGGGGTAGCTAATGGGGAACAAAGGATGGACAGTTAGGGTGAAGTGATAGTAACAAGTAGACTGAGAAAAAAACACAGACAATCAGAGACACAGGCTTTTATCCAAAACGACTTACAATAAGTGCATTCAACATAGGTAGGGAAGAGAACCACTAGTCACCAGAAATTGTAAGTGCATTTCCTTCCAAAACAAGCATCTAAGAGCAAAACCAGTGCTGAGGTAAAAGTGCAATAAGTTATCTACCTACGTTTTATTTAAACAAATAAGTGAAGACAAATAAGCAAGTGCTAAGAGGAAGGGTCAGGGTAGTGTTTCTTGAAGAGGTGGGTTTTCTGCCTGCCTCGTAGAGTGTAGGATGAGACCTAGCCACCAGGAGTTTATGAGGAGTGGGTTGCTATTAACAGGTTCATTGTGTGCGTTGACAAAAGCCCCCATGATTTGCCAGCACTGAAGACAGGTAGACGGGCATTAAATAGATGGACGGCATTGTTCGCAAGCCACAGAGCTGAGCTGCAGTGATGAACAGTGGACTGTCTGCACCCGTGCACGCACACACACACACACATACTGTTTAATTCATTCAGAATCGTTCTCTCATTGTCTCTCCTCTACTCCCATCTCTTTCGCACATAGACAGTGAAAGGTTGACATCTTCTTGGCAGTGTTAGGTAGTACTGCTGTCCTGTGAGGTATTGTGTAAACAGACTTTGCGGAGAGACAGATTGGCTGCTTCCATTGATTTTCATTTAAGGGATAGTGCTCTCAGCTCATCACCTCTAGGCTTCCCAGAGCTTAACGACCCATGTGTGCTGCGTGCATGCGCTTGATGCCGGTTGCGTGCATCTCTGAGTTGAAAGCGCATACACACCACGTCCATTATGCAGAAAGTGCAACGTGCACGCCAACAGTTTCACTTTAACCTCTTTCCATATAGCCCTTTATGTACATCATCATCCATACTAAGCCATGCGTGTCACAGAAAGCATGCTGCTTATTGTTCCCCCACTCCCCTCAGTGTGATTTGATGCTGTCTTAATGCAGTGTAAATAGACAGCGCGTGCCAAGTACATTCTTTTAATTAGGAAACCCAACAGACCTGCTGATTAGCACTTTATCTTCATAAGTGTCTGGGCCCAAGCCGCAGCTGGGGCACCTCCTAGTTACTGCATACGCTAGCTAGCATGCCCCAACAGGTCTGCAGCAACAGTAATTAATATCTTGTAGCCCGCCATCGACTGAACAAGCAAAGATGATTCTGTTACTGTGGTCCATGCTAGTTCCTTGCAGGCTAGCTGTTAAAAGATGCTAACACATTCTCAAAGCTTTCTGCAGTCCCACAGAAATTCAAACATGGAAGATGGGTAGGTTCAGAGTGGCAATAACTTAACTTGCCAGCATGACCCCATTTTGGACGCTAAAAACCCCTTTATCATAAAGTTACCCCCTCCTTGCAGGTAGTCAGGCATTTAGGGCACTGCCCTGCAATCATTTCTCAAGCACTCCACCAACCAATTTTAGCAGCGCAATTCTTTAAATAACTTTACAACACGGTTTCACATGATAAATGACACTATTAAGGTTTTTCTCAGATTCCCTTTCGGAGTTTCTCTTCTCCAGAATGGGAAAATTGCAGAGTCATCTCTCATCGTTGGCTTTGTCATCACCAGCCGTTGAGAAATGGCTACTAGGCAGAGGCACATACTGTCATTTATAGCTAATATAAATTACCTGCCTCTCCATCTGGCATAAAAAGACATTCATTCGCATTTCATGGAATGGACTCTAAGGGAGTTAGAAGAACGTAAGAAGGGAGGAGCAGTGTATGAAATGATTTCCAATTGTCCGTTACAAAAGAGCCTTCTCACAGTAGCCTCCTTCCTCCATAACTGCTAAGCCCCCTTTAGGTGTTATCATGAAGTGAGATCAACAGACATACACATATGCACAGTCATACACACACACACACACACACATAGTACAAAGCCTGGCTCTACAAGAATGCTGCTATTATGTTGTGCCTCTATTGCCTGCTTTAATCAGCGCTGTATCAGTTGAGCTTAGAGGAGGGGGCCGCTGAGACGGAGCCCCGCTAGGGCCACAAACCTCCCTTTGAGCAAGCAGTATTCAATTTCCTCACTTTGTCCATTATGCACGGACACAATAGACAACAAGAGCTTATTTTCTTTGGGCCGGCTTTATTGTTTAGAAGAGAGGGCTGGTGCATTGAATGATTCTCAGATGGCACACTGTGCAGAAATATGTCTGGCAGTGCAGATTTTGTAAAATGACAACAATGGTGACCGTGATGAATATATGGAGAGCACGCTCACTTATGAGTTGATTGATATTCACACGTGGACATTTGACACGGACATCGGCAAGACATGAAAGAGTAGTGAAACTGAAATGTCTTTTTTTTCCAAATGCACATGCAGTAGCTTTGTGAGTTCGTAACACTACACTCGACTACACAATGCTAAAACTATTGTACACAAAAGCATAGTTGAGCATGAAACATGTCCTGACTGGTGGGAAACGCTACACTGTGTTAATGTTTAATCATTACAAGTATGAAAGAAAAATACAGCAAAGCAGCCAACTCTGATCAAAACAACAAACTTCCTATTGTGAGTTGTGTGTTGTGTGTGTGTACTTTGATGGTTACTAGTATTATGTTTCTAGTCTGTCAGCATCATGTGTATTTAAGAGCTTTTGGCTGTGTCCTTGCAGCCAGATGAACAAGGATGGGCTCATCAGGGGTAGCTTTGTTTAAAATCAAACCAAACTTCTTTTGTCTGATTGCATCATCGATTTCTCCCTCGGTGAGATTGCGCTTTCGATAGTTTGCCGCTGAGAGGGCGGCTGACACAAACAAAGCAAACACAGATGGTTTCGGACACTTGACTTGAACACGCGTCTGCGCTAACTGTGAGAACTGGTGATTGATATTGATTCAGTTATTTAGATCCTCGGAAACATGGATCCTGCCCATCTGTCTGCTTGCTTACTTTTCATGCCAATCGGAGAAATTACAAAGGCTTGATTCAACTAAAAGAAAAAAAATGGACAAGCTTTTGTTTAAAAAAAACAAAAGGGCAGGCACATTTTTACAACAAAAAGTAAACATCTCTGGTTTATTAAATTTGTTTAAAAGGGGCTGTAAAATAATCCACCGAATGATTGGACAATATCCTGTGCGTATCCAACAGCTGAAGCTCTAAATCCTCCGATATTGGCTGGCTTAGGCGCTTCTCTACTCCATAGGGCGAGTTTCTAAAAATCAGATGGATGGAAAGCTATCCGTGTCAAAAGAGGTTAACCTCAGTGTCTTTTACTGAACT
>CABFOQ010003213.1:7526-10026 GCA_900660455.1 Gephyroberyx darwinii | reverse complement strand
TTATGATTCATACATCTCACACATGCTCCTTTTATCTAGGTAAAATCAGACTTCCTGAACTATAAAAGAACATGTAGTCTTCTTGAGAACTATGATACAAGTCCTGACCAGTATGGCGTTATCCTAAGACAAGATCGAGTTAACGGAGCCAGATTGTGGCAACGGAGGCAACGGAGCCAGATTGTGTTGGAATGCGGCTTATAGATAATCGCCTATCTGTCTCACTGATCAGTTTCTCGCTCACTGTCAAGCTCTGTTCTTGCCCCACTCTCACACAAGTTCAGCCCCCAGTATCCCAAGGACCTGAAGCATGAAATAGGCTTGCTAGCATGGGGATGCTAGACTCTGTGATGTTAAACCGTAGATTTCTTGATAGTCGCTGGCTGGCTGGAAGGGAGTGAATCATACCATGAATGATGTCATACTTTAAATGCCTTTGATGTGGTCACCGCCCACACCTTCAGATGGCACCGGCGTCTTTCTATGAAATTCACAGTGTAATTTCTTTACTGAAAGCATATGATCATGCAAGGAGAAACTACTTTCACACAGCATTCTTCCCATACTTTCATGCTAGGATGTTAAATGCTGCAATTTCAAGAACATCTTCACAATCTTCCAACTTCAGAACAATCATGAGGTCATGTGAGACTAAAGACCATGGCGACCCGAGGCTTGCCCTCCACACTGGCTTGCTCATCAACAAAGGGCTGTCCAGCACCCTTTATCCATTATCCAATATCAGTCTCTCTTCATCACTGTCTCTGTCAATCCAGAATATAAGGGTCCAATTTCTGTGATGGAGTGCCCCAAAGCACGGCAGTAGGCTCCCTGGATTTTTTTCAGTTTTTTTCTTTTTCATCAGACATCATCCTGTCATCTCCTCAGGCGTTGCAGGGAGATTGTTCTGCTCATGTGAATTGACTGGCTAATCCAGAGAGAAGCACTTCCAGATAGAGCAGACACAGCAGACTGCCTTCATCAGTCAGAGCTTAGCCGTCACTGCAGTCACGAGCCGCTTGATGAATTTGCTATCAGTGGTCCATAAAGATGAGTGTATGTGAGACGCAGAACGAGAGATGAGCACTCTTGATTTTTATTAATGACTCCAGTACCCCATGCAAGGAGAGAAGCTCTATGAAATCTGTCTTGGCAATCTGTACTCTGATGTGTGCATGATTTAATGTTAAAGTGTGGCCGTGTGCATTCAGTTTCATGAGTATGTTTGAGTGATGTACAGTATATGCCTTTGCCACCCTCTTGATATGAATAGATTTTTAACACTTCACTGGAGCCCATTATGATTCCGCCGTCAGCTAATTCCCTCCATCTCTCAAAAATATAACACTAAAATAAGATTAAATAAAATGATTGCTTACAGGGCAAGGGTTTAAGCACTAGACAATGATGTAGATGTAAGAAATATTCCTGTCTCAGAATCAGAATCGCTTTATTCGCCGAGTACGTTTCCACTTACAAGGAATTTGACTCGGAGGGTTGCCCGCCAGACACCACAGTGAAGATACAAAACTCTAGAATGATAATGCATAATAGAGAGCAGTGAGGTAAAGAAATACCCACCTATTTTGCAATACTGTTTGTCCAGATTTTTTTTTTGTTGTTGACCAACTCGATTTTTTCTGCCTCAGACTAGCTCACTGATCCCCCTAGGAATGAAAGGTCAGATATGGGCCATTCCTTGTGAACATGCCTGCAAAGACATTGATCAATATCCCATCAGAGATTCAATTTGATTGTGTGTGAGTTGGTCTGTGTGTGTGTGTGTGTGTGTGTGTGTGTGTGTGTGTGTGTGTGTGTGTGTGTGTGTGTGTGTGTGTGTGTGTGTGTGTGTGTGTAGGACCACACACTGGTCATGTAAACACCTCTGCACCCCGAAGAAAACACACCCCTTGCAGTCAAGATACTAAAACCTGCACTGTGTAATTTAGTCGTTGGCGGGCCCAAGTGGCAGCGAGAGGTAACTGTATTTTTGAAGACTTCACTAGCTTTCCATAGCATTAGCCGAGTTTCTAGCTCGCTCACTGCTGTATCGGAGCTGTGCGCGTTTGGCTCGGAAGTTTCGATGTGTCACTTCCTGTGCTCTGAGAGAACTTGTACCGGGTACTCAGTGTACCTACCCGACTCTACAGCGGCTCAATGAAGGGAAGGGGGAGGGGCCAGTCTTCTCTGTTGCAGCCCCACTTCATGACTGATATGGTGCTTGTATTTTTACATTAAAAAATATTTACATAATGCAGCTTTAATCTTTTCCAATTGTGAGGATTTCTGCCGAGTTTAAACATAAAAATGGTATAATTTGTCAAATAGATGAAGCAATTGAATTATGCCACTATAAAAGAGACTTTTCTTTAATATCTCCCTGTGACACTGAGTTTATAACAGTGTAGATTCAAGATAAATTCACGAAATACTTAATTCATAAGCTGCTTGTGATGCAATCTAGATAAAACTGGGTACAGGGAAATGGAGCGGTGTAGGG
>CABFOQ010003212.1:6447-29857 GCA_900660455.1 Gephyroberyx darwinii | reverse complement strand
TATTGTAACACCCTCATCATACATATCACTTCATCACAAACATCAAACCTGTGTGTGTGTGTGTGTGTGTGTGTGTGTGTCTGTGTGTGTGGTTGTGTGTGTGTGTGTGTGTTCAGGGCAATATTCCTGTCTCAGTGTGCAAGCAGTAGATGAGGTTGTGTGCACCGTTAGAAAGACATTACTGCTTTTTTATTTGGAGGAACCATTCCCCAGAGGTTATGTTTCTAATGTGATGTTAGAAAATACCTTCAGATAATAGGCAGACCTGACCGTGTGTGAAGTAACTTCAATCAATCATTTGGTCGATTTTCTGTCCACTGCATCTGTTTTTTTTACCCTCAGATTGAATTTTGATAGGAATTAAACATTAGACTACATCTGGAAGTCTCATAACCAGCAAAAGAACACAACCAGACAAAAAAATGAACAATACATGAAAAAACAAACACCGATGATTAAAATGCAAGCACTTAAACGTTCGTACTTTGTAGCCCAAGTGGCTTGGCACAGCATATACTCCGATAGCCTAGTTTACTACAAACCTTTTTCTTCCCAGACTGCAGTGAGTTTCATGCTTCAGTGATTCATGATGTTTTATCTATTTAAACATTAGGTAACAAATTCATGCGTGGCAGAGTGTCGCATCACAGCAAGATCCCGTCCCGGTTCAAGGTTGCATGGTCTCCCCTTGTTTGTGTTGCTTTTCCTCCCATTATCCACAAGACTTAATCTAAAACCTTTACAAATCTGTAATAAATCAGTGGTACATTCTACAGAGCTCGACTATTCCCAACTCATCCATCAGTATGTGAAGAAAATTCATTGGCATGAATAAATATAATAAATATAAATATACATATACATATATACACATGTATTCATAGTTAATACATTACCTGTATTGCCATATCATATAATAACTTATTTAGTGATAATCGGATAATTGGGTCCTTTTTCTTTTTTCCTTTTTTGATAGATTAATTAATACATGTTTGTTGATTTATGTTTTACACATTTATTTATTTAGATACTATGCTTGTTATCCCCTGGGCAACTGACCCCTTCTCCTTACAATTACATACACACACAATATCTCTGTATTTGTTTATCCTTGCTATATTTGTTTGAAACAAATTGAAATAAATTATTGTTCACAATATGTGAAGAATGTTTACTTCACTGCAAATTATATTAAATTATGAAGTCAATCAGTCTCTTTATGTCCAAAACTGTAAAACTAATTAAAGCAACTCCTCCCATATTTGATGTTGAAATGACACCAAATGACACCATGCTATAGAGCATCTTCAGATCCTCACCAATTAACAATCCACAGGGAGTTTTAAGTTCAAAAATATTGAGCCCACAGTATTTTACAGTCACTATGTTCTCACTTAATAATTGTGGAATATCCATGAGAATAAATAACCAAATTGTCCAGTCTTTGTAGATTTATATTTTAGATTTTTAACTCAAAAAATGAATTTTGTCAGTATTGTGAATACTGCCCTTATAGTAAGAAATAAGAAAATAGAGCATCTTTTCACTTATATGTTCAATCATTCATGGAGGGTTAAAAAAAATACAAACATTTTAAAGAATGGCAATTATGATTATTTTATCTGTTAAACTTTTTTTAGATTATTAATTTCTGCCCTCATACAGAAGGAAAGTTATAATTATGCCTGGTGAAAACATTCACTCTGTTCATAGTGTGAAACAACCACTAGTTGTCTCATTTCTCAGCTGGTTCAATGAATTCATGACTTGCCATTGGCACCCAAGGTTGTGAGATTGAATCCAGGTTGGTGCAGAAGAAACATTATGCAATCCCTTTGTTGGAATATGTGATTTCTGATATTTTAAGGTGTTGATTATGGCACATGCCATGTCCATGCCATGACTTGTCCAGAAGGACTCCAGTGCCTGGACCCCTAGAGTGGCTACTTGTAACTACATTTTTTATTTTGTATAGTATATCAATCAGTATATCAGGCCAGTCCTGTTCATGACTGCTTGCAGTCATTTGAAATCAAAGGCTACAGCTTCTTTAAAATATGAAACATGCATGTACACGTACAATCACTCAGAAATGAACAGAATTGAAATACTGGATAACATAAGAATCTTCCAGTCTTGCACAATGAATCCCATCCCAACACATTTCAGTCATTTTGGGCGATCAATGAACTGACCAGTTTGAAAATCTGAGGTTCGGATACACTTGGTTCTATTGTATTTTTTGAGGGATTCAGGTTATTTCAGTTGATTAGACAGATTCTGTTATAAGATCCACATGTGCTGGTTTGAGAAAACACCTGTTACTGCTTGGGCTGTAAATAATGACGGCCCTTCATTGTAAGCGTGTGACAGTTCAGTTGTTTTCTGAGACCGGGCCCATTCCTGTTTCGGCTGGTTAGCTCCTCTGAGGGTAATTGTCTGATCTGGCTTCTGTTGTGCATCTCTGATTCTGGGTCTGAGATACATGTCAGCGTGCAGCCTTCTGACAGCTAGGCCTTTACCAGTGGAAGTTATGTGAAATATGCATGTCACAAAAACACATTCCACACAAATCTTCTCGGTCCATTAGTCCAGACACTTGCTCTGATGAATCATGATCTCAGTCAGAATGAGGGGCACAGGGCAGTTTTACCCAGAATACTGGGTAAATTCGTCTTGAGTTGGCAGGTTTCACTAAGGGCCTGGAAAAAGCTTCTTGTATTCACTGCAAGGACAATTGTCCTTTGTGCTAACTGTGAGGCAGAGCCAGTGTGTTTGACAGGAGTAGCAGGTCAGATGCATCAGTGATGCACTACACCAGCCACACAAAGCAGAATGGAGAGCACATGGGCACCCAGGCCAGAGCTGGCCACAGGATCATTCTCATCTGTGTGAAGCGACAGAAGGAAGACAGCAAGAGACTTTTATAAGCTTGACTCCGAGGTTATTGGATTCTACAGTGACCTGTATGGCTCACTGTTCAAAAGCATATAGCAATATTGTGAATGTTGAATGTATATACTCCTACTACTAATAATAATAATAGTAATAATAATAATTGTTGTTATGTTATTTAAAAATGTTAAAATAAGAAGATTAATTACTTAACAAACAAATAACAAATAATAAGAACAAATAATACATGAAGATTTGTGCTGACTTCATTAATGCCCAATTCAGAAACCATATTGGACTGCTAGCAAACAAATTACCAATACTATTACAGCATAATAAGAGCATGACGAAGCAGTTAATCAGTTAAATGCAAGTTTGTGTCAAAAGAAGATAGCATGCCTATTATATTTCTTAAGGCATTTTGTTCCAAAGATTAGAGAGCTTTGACTCTCTCTCTACACCTGCCTCAGTCAAAAGTCAGTCTCCAACTAACTAGGATTTTAACGTAAAGTGCCAAACGAAGAGACCATATATCCCTAATTTAGCATCTCTTTACTGATCACATTTAAAGCATGGCTAAGTCTGGCCCCCAGCTACACTGCAGCCCTTTTAATTCTTCATGAGTCAGAGTGCAGCCTGAGATCCTCGGGCCCTGACTGTCCTGCTGTCTAAACTCAAGACTAAATGTGACTGTGATTTTGCCGTCAGGACCCCGTAGGTCACTCTGCCAGAAGAACCTACGCTAGCTGATTCAGTATCATCTTATAAAACACTCTTTGAATCAGTTTTCTAGCTCTAATGAATTTGATTTTGGCTTCTAATCTTGAGTTGTTTCTTCTATTCTATTTCATTTATATATTTTTAACCTCCTTCCTTTTGAATGTGTATCCTTTTTACAGATTTTAGAGATTTTTGGGCCGGGATAATGTGACCACAGAGCTGCATCTAGTCAAGTGTTTTTTATTTTTTATTTTACTGTGTCAGTCTCTGAAGCTAATTCTGCCTATTTGCCAGAACGTCAGAGTATCATCTCTGTGCTGAAAAGTTTCATCTCCCCACACCTCACTTGAAGATGATCACAGCTATATACTCGTCTGTCAAGCCAAGAAAATAAGCATCATTTTAGCAATTCAAATATGGCAGTGAAACTTTTAAAGGAAACTGTAGTCAACAGCATATTCTTCTGCATATTTTGCTACCCCTCCGACAGACACCTCCATAAGGGCTGACAGTGGAGTTTGGGGAAGTTGTGAATAATTTGCAGGTGTCGCTGATAAGATAGTGTAATCTCCCTGACTCTGGGCGAGGTTCAAGGCAGCACTGCAGGCACAGTCTAGCGAGCTGATAAGTGCCTATTACATATTATTATACATACATACTATTATACATACATCTGAAGTGCATGGCACCAAGCTGGGGCTCAGAGACACCAACAGAAGGAATGGGATATTTGCCAGCGCTGCGATCAGGACGTAATTACACAGCCTTGCTAAAGAATGCTCTGTGAGGAGCAGACAGAGAGGAGAGATAAGATCAGAGAGGCTCACCCGCTTTGTCTGCGCTATTAGAGGAGAAATGGGCCTGGTGATGGTGCTCTGTCGACTCTGAAGAGAGAGAGGCGGGGAAGATGGGGTATAGTAGAGAGGGAATCATTGGGATGCAAGTCATGGTGTTGCAGGAGCAGGACTGGAGACAGACAATGAATGTGTCAAGCCCTCCATGCTTCAGGTGTAGGTGGGGAAAACATGCACCTATGCCTGCTCCTTGGTAAATAATCTGTCAGGGCCAGACAAAGAGCGGACAGCACAATGAGGCAGAGCAGGCATTTCACCGTGTCACCCAGCCTCTGCCAGATGTAGGATGTCACACACACACGCACACACACACACACATACACGACACAAAAACGCACACAAGCACATAAGTAGCAGATAGTAAATGTTGTCTTTTGTTTTCTTTCATGAAAGAACGTTGTTGTCTTTCTCTCACCTGAGGGATGTTGGCATAGAGAGATTATTTTTTATCTGCAGTTCCGGCCATGATTATTGGAACTGTTTTCTGAGTTGAACTATCTCCTCCAACAAAATTGATTTGAATTGTTGTAAAGGGCCATAAAATAAAATAAAAGCCATAAAATATTTTTTAGATCTGTATTCTTATTGTTTGATCATTTTAAATTGTTTCAATTTCCAATTATTTTAGAGGATGTTGTACATTATCTGGATAAAATGCAAGGGTGCCAATAATCTTGGCCAGAACTGTACATACGACTCTGAGAAAAATAAAGCTATCAGGCAGACTCTAAAGAAAACTGCAGAGAAAAGAAAGCTGCGTCCAGTGCACTTTGCAGTCTGTTGTCAGGAAAAATCAATACAACTATCTGTAATGTGATACCCTGTGGATATAAAGAAATACATTTGATAACACTTAGTCATAAACCTGCAGGCTATGTTTTATTCTTACAGTGAGCTGAGTTTCTGTAGCACCTGGAGAGAGTACACACTTTCAGCGCAGCCACTATGATCAAGGATGCTCTGCTGAACGGCATTGCTCTCTGCAGGGCCTTGCTTTGTGTGAAGCCTAAGACAAAAGAAGCTTTGCAGGATGACTTTAAGAGATATTGTATCTGTACCTGTGACTGTAATGGCAGTTTGAAAGGCAAGATCCCTAAGTCAGTATTGTACCACTGCACTCTTACACATATTTAGCTTTACATTAGTTGTGTTGGGGAGATCCTGGTTTTGGGAAAGATATATTTCTTTGAAACACCAGTAGGGTTAGAATAGCAGTCTGTTTACCAGATGGAAACATGGAGGTCGGTCAGGTTCCCTTTGTGAGCGATCCACACTTTCCTCCCACGCTTCAGCTCTGCTCTACTGTGTGCCTCTCCTGGTCAAATATCTGATTTGTGAGTCATACCTAGCCTTTATACCCGTGGAGAAACATGCTGGGTTTCTTAAAATACACTCTGGCGGGGCAGCCATGCAAGAGCTGCGGCCCAATGCAGAGCACTGAGCTGCCCAGGGGACTGGCAAGGAGCGAGGGGGAGAGACAGAGGGTGAGGGAATCGACTGGGAAAGAGAGAAGTGGGTGGAAAGAAGAAGACTTGTGGAAAGTCAGGTTAGATAAAGGATTATGAAAGCCTACCTTGCTAACATGTAACAGCGAGGCTAGTCCAGCAATGTAGACAATTCTGAAATGGTGGGTCACTGGGGAGCGTGTTTGAGAAGCAAAGAGATTCATGTTTAGAAGACGTGAGAAAGTCGCTGCAAGAGATGTTAATCAGAAGTCTAACTAGTTAAATACTGTCTGGAGTTGACAAGGCCAGGCTCTTTTAGAATGACTAGCTGCAAAATGTTGGCGAAAAGGATGGGGAAAGGAATGAGAGGGAGAAAGTGTGAGCTTGGAGGAGAGTCAATGGGAGGAGAATGAGAAAGGGGGAGAAGACTAGGGAGCGAGAGCAAGGACAGGGAGGAGAGAAAAGTTGGCTGGTGTGTGTGAATGACTGAGGGCAGATTGTCTTGGCTGAGGGAAACTGGCAGCCCGAGGACCTCTCTGGGCAGGAAGTGTCTGCTGATCATCTGTGTGGGAGTGTCTGCATGCAGACAGATGACAGGGAGGAAGGGAGAGACACAGGGGAAGATGAAACCCACTGTCTCACTCCAAAGGGACTGGAAGACACAGAGGGGTGGAGAACAAGAGAAAGAGACTGAAAGTCACAGGTTGTGTGAGAGAAGACTGATGAAACGCAGCCTTCACAAAAGAGGAGTTTGAGTGAGAGACACAGATGGGCAGGAAGAGAGGGGGAGAGAGTGACAGAGAGAGGGAGGGAAAGCTGTTGATTTCTCCCTCCCTTCCTCGCTTCCTCCCTCCCTCCTCGGCTGTGTTGGCAATGCCATGCTCTGGTGTGGAGAGATTACCAAAACCTAGCCTGAGGTTGCATGTATGGACTAAGTCATTACCTCTGCCCTGCTGACAAATGGCACCGCTGTTGGAAAACAGACCACCAGCTCCCTGATCTCTCCGTGCCACAGAGCTTTACAGCCTTGATTCATTAGGAGGGATGTAAAACTTGATAACGGTTCAATATTTTTATAGGCCTGTTCATCTTGCTGCATTATTTTGTTTATATGATATCAACAATTACGGTTTTACAGCACTGAACAGTAGAGTTACAAATAAATCTTCCAACAAGGGAAATTTTGTGCACAAATGTTTATTTCATTACGGTTTGAGAGAGCAGATTGTGAATTGCATTCAAAATGGCTCCTTGGCCAGATCATGGGATCGTGGTGCAGTTTGTGTGTGTGTGTGTGTCTGTGTGTGTCATTGTCATGGTGTCATGAGGACAATCTGTGCGTTGGCGTTTAGCCACAGACAGCATGGGTTTAGAGTGGGGTCTGTGGGAACCCGCTGTCAGTTCTGCCGTAACCGTGGAGATTGTCACAAGCAGCCTAGTGGAGACGACTGATGTCAAGATATACTTAGAAGCTAACCATGCAGCAAATAGAAGCACTGGGATTCCTGCAGTAGGAACTGCCTGGCCACTCTCTTCCAGTTAAATCCATTCATGGGACACATTTCAGCTCTGCCACTCAGAGTTAGTTGTTTGATTACAGCTTTTTCTGAGTTACTCTAAAAATAATAGGCCAAACCAAGGGTGAGTAATGAACTTTCTTTGGCTAAGTTTTGCCATGGGGTGAGGGTGACTACTGCTGCTGCTTTTTGGGGAGAAAAGCTCAGCGTTGGAATTGTTTAAAGCTGGCATTTGGATTTTGTAAAGATTTGTTTTTGAACAAGAACTCATGGAGTGTGTGTCGAATCCCCGCCCCTCTGTTTTCTGTGGAGACAGCCTGTTTCCTCATATCTGCAAACTTAGATTTCCCTCTCCCTCAGATGGCAAGGATAGATGGTTGCCATTACCCGACTGAGAGTCATGTTGTGCCATATGCTAGCTTTTTTTTTTTCCTTTTGCATCAAATATATGACAGGGAATGCAGAACAGATCAAGACAGCCAGCCATGTCTGGTAATTCTCAGCTTACAGCACCAACATAACAGCTACTCACCTTTCTTTGGAGCTGGCCATGGTGCTTGTGGGCGGCTGTTTGTGAAATTTCAATGGAAAGGCCAAGGCACTCTAATTAACTTCACCCAGCATTCCCATTTACTGTGAACACGTCTAACCTTTACACAACCTTTCTTAGTCACCTCTCCTCTTAAATACCCAGGTTGAAGGTTCTCATTTAATGTCAGAATTACCCCTTCCCTCTATCTCTTCTTTTTTCTCAACCCTCTTTAGATATCAGCAACAGATTCTTATTCAGGGAGGGCGGCCGCACTTTGTGGTGGTAAATCAATAAAACAGTGTCCCCTATAACAGACCTCTGTGTTTTCCTTCCATCGATCCTGTCAGCCCAGATACATTTAAGAGCAAGCCAGGCGATTACCCTTAGCAATCCTAACTTTGATCCATACTGCAAATGACAGGCGCCAGACATCAGCTTTGGGTAATTGTAATGTTGAAAGAGGGCATTGGAAATCTTTCTTTCTTGGCCTGAGTTCAATTCCTCATGTCCACTTCATTGTGATTTTAATTGTTGTTGATGTACACTGCTTGCAGGCAGTGCCATCATCACTCCACTTTATTTCCATTGGAGCGTAGAGCATGCAGACATGTGTGACAGCATATTACACGGGCAACAGACTCAAAAGTAAAACGTGTCTGCTACTTCATGAAAAAAGAGGATTTCCGACAGCTTCAAGTGCAACCGTGAAAAAGGTGTATTCCTATTAGAGATTAGGGATTTACACAAAATAATCCTTTACTCACTCCAAACAAATTATTTAACAGGAATATCAAATAAATATCCCCTCCTCGCCTTGTCATCATTGCAATATCATGTTCACTGAGGACCTTCAAATCAAAGCCAGCGGGAGTTTATTTGATTGATACAGTTCTGGTAATCAATCAAGCAAGTGTGACCGAAAGTGGAAATGTTAACCTCAAGTGTTTTTAATCTACTGAGGAAGACTTAATCACATTTCAGAAGATTTTAATTTAATCCATTTTTTTTAATACAGAAGCTTTAAATTACGAACTCACATCCCACTTAATTTGTAGTCCATTAGCTGCCAGAGAGAAAAATGCACAGGTGTTAAATTCTAATCACTATCTGTTTATATAGTCAGCATCTCAATGTATTGTAATTCCAGGAGGTTTAGTCCTCTGCATTTTCTCAATCAAGGGTCAGCCTTTTTGTTACTTGGCGGTCAAAGTGGTAATTAATTACTGCAGGCTGAAAAAGTGAATTGTAGGAGGAGGAGCTGATTCCTAGAGAATAAGGACTCTTAGTGGAGGAATTATATCAATAGGCTATGAGCTTGGGAAGAAAAAGACAGAGCCATTTTAAATGGTTCCCTGCAGCAAAAAGCTCAGGAGAGACAAATGTTCAAGTAGATCTCCAGCCCAGCTCAGGCAAAGATAGGATGTGACTCAACAAATCTATAAGACCTTTTGAGAGTTAGACTGCATAGCATTACAATAGCAACATTGTAGAGCTAGATCTCCTATCAAACGTTCCTGATAGATACATGCAGGAGCCTGCTTTTCTTTTTGGCAAGGTAGAGGGTGTTTTTAAATGCAAATCACTGTCACTCTTGTGTTTCCACTACTTTGCTTTACTCCCACTTTGACCCAGTACTCAATTCAGGCAGTGCTGGAGTGGTTTAACTTGTGACAACTGGCAGTATTCCTTCCCGTGAATTTGTTTAATGGACTTACAGAGGCTGATTTCTTAGTTGGTTACCTTTTGGCTGTTTGAAACATACTAAGTCATCTGGAGCGTGACCTCTTCTTCTGCTCCTCAATGTATTGCCTTTATGCTGTTAACCCCCTTTGAGTTGTGGGTCAAAGCTATCACTCACACTCTGTGAGTTTGAAGCAGTGCTCTAGAATCCTATCAGCGAGCTGCTGTGTCCTCATTCCTGTGTTTCCCCAGTGTCCGGCTGCTTTTGATCACTCTAATAGGAATGGATGGCATTCATATAGTGCTTAGATTAGACTGTGTGATGGGGTAATGCACCGGATTCAACAGAAAGCAACGTATGTCCCTGCTGGTGCATCCACCTGACTGATGGTAGACAGCCATTTTGATCCTGGACAGTCATTCCACCATATGTGATTGCAGTTTCAAGGGGGGAAGAGGCCTGACACCTCAGAGGACCTGGTGAGGTTAAGGAGTGTGTAACAGCAGGGGAGGTCTTTATCAGAAACCCCAGGGGAAACAACCTAATGCCGAACCCTTCTATCAGGCCCCTGAAGGTTTCATTTACAAAGTGTCTGTGGATGATGTAGAAGTAGTAGCCCATAGGTAAAGAACATGTGAATGTAGATTGATGTAGCTATAGGGCCTAGTGCTACCATTTTCTTACATACTATATTATGTCTACTACATATTAATCTGTGAGGAGCTTTTGTGCTGTTATTGAAAAACCCACCCACATGATAATAAGAAATTTATGGTGGATGGAGAACAACTGCACACTATTAAGAGACTCCCTGAACATTAGGAAAATCAATCAACTTGCATCTCTCTGAATAGTGTGTTTGGCGTATACCCATATGCTTTACTCTTAGAGTTATCTCCAGGCCCACTATTCAATAATGATAAAGTTAAATATGATGATGGCAGTGTGATTGCACTGCTTCTTTTCGAGAGAGAGAATATAATATGGAAATAAAGCACTGGAATGTTTTCACTTATCAGCGTTCCTTGTTTGACAGCCATTTTGTGTTGCAGAATTTAAAACATCAGACACGTCTGTGGTATAAGCTCATTAAACATTAGAAGAATCAATGAGACTTTGATACTTCAAATGTAGAATTTGTGATTTGTCAGAGCAGTCACCGTAGCAACAGTAACGATGTACCAGAATACCTACTACACATGAATAAACCCCCCTGCCCCTCCTCTTCCCCGCTTCCTCTCTCCAAGATCCCACAGATCAGCTATGCGTCAACGGCCCCTGAGCTGAGTGATGACAGGCGCTATGACTTCTTCTCGCGGGTGGTTCCTCCAGATTCGTTTCAGGCCCAGGCCATGGTGGACATCATCCAAGCCCTGGGCTGGAGCTACGTCTCCACCATCGCCTCAGAGGGTAGCTATGGGGAGAAGGGCGTGGAGGCCTTCACACAGCTCTCCAAAGAAGCAGGTAAGGAATTGTGATCAGCGATGGGGACTGAACAGAAATGTGATATTGTTTCCATCATAGTATTGTTTAATCATGCACTTAAAATACTTGCATGGTGTGTCACCCAAACGAGGATCAGTTTTGCAACTTGATTCGTTTTAGCTGAATTAATTATTGCTGTGGATGGATGAATTTTTTATCTGTTTGGCAACGTCTGCTTTAGTGCCCTGGTAAGCAGCGGAGAGTGACAGGAAAGGTGGAGAGAGAGAGATGGCATGTGGAGAGAATGACATGACACAGTCACAAGCTTTGCCTGCACTTAGAACGCTGTAGCCATCATAGCAGGGTAACTCGTTTCTGTGTGCACGCCCACAAGAGGAACTGTTTGAAAACTTCTAGTCTTGTTCTCTTCAGACATCAGAAAGCCGGCAGGGGATTGGTCTGTCAGGTGTTCATTTGGGAGACACAAGTTTTGTTTTACAAATGCCTCTTCAATGTCACTTTACAACATTTCTAGAAAGAGAAGCCTGTAGTGGCTGCTACAGTGGTAATGAAAGATAAAAGAATGATAGGTTTCTACAATACCTGGTACTGTATGTCTTTGGACAAACATGTTGGATTGCAGGGTGGTTTTTCCTGCAAAAAAGTGTTGGCAATTACTGTGTGTGGAGAACTCCCTGTTCCATTTCCATCATTGTGACAGTTTAAGTATTGCCTTGTTTCATCACCTGGGCTGGAAAATGACCCTCCATAACCCATGATGGCACATTCATGCAGCTCCTCCGTCAGTGATGATACACCAACAGACCCAAGGCTCCTTCCTGATTCTCACCTTGACCTCTATAGATCCCGATCCATTTTCTGTAAATCCGCAGTGGCTGACTATCTCTGTCTCCTCCAATAGACCAATGCGGGAAAACCTCTTAAATGAAGAAAGCTCATGATAGCCCACAGGCGCTGATCAGAAGTCCAGCGGACATGAATATTTTATCTGTGTGCGTTTATGTCCAGTTTGATCATTTATTAAAACTTCAAGAAGCTGTTTGTGGCTGCGTTTTTTGTGTTGGGAGAAAACAGCTGTAGCCTGAACGAATGAAAGGGAATTGGGAAAAGTCCTGATTTAAGGCTTATTTTTGTGCTTTCAATTCAGCTTGTTATATCCTCTGATGCACACAGTGTCTCTGCTGCAACCAGCTTGTTTACTGAGATGCATTTTCTACTGATGTTTTTTTTCCTTGGCAAAGAACATTAAACCTAACATTGATATTATTATGACTTTAGAGCAACTGCAGATGAGGGAGTATGAAATTATAGAACATTGTTGTTGGTGACTCATCCTTTGCTACTGAGCTGCAGTCACTGAGCAATATTTTGCATTCATATACAAATCAAATGGGAATTATTTCATCCAGAGAAAAGCTCCAGCACCCAAGGCATTATATCTTTAATAAAAGCAGTCATTATGTAATAGCATAACTGTACATTTACAGCATCAAAGGCACTGGTTCTGCACCACAACTGACTGCAATGGATTGAACTGAATAAAAAAGCAAAGAGCATACTGAATCTGGAAACAAAGCATCTGTGGTGTGAGCTAATACTGCACATGCAATACTTCATACAAGAAAAATAAATAGCAAAATCATAGAAACATCAATATAGTTGATTAGATGTAGATACAGTTTGCCTTGCAAGTTGATCCATGAGGCCTTGAGATGTTTTTTGTGGCTGCCCTGTTTGGTTGCAGTGAAATGTCAGATGCATTAGTAGGATTCTCGCTTCGCCACTTCAAGGAGAATCATCCAACAGCTAATGCAATATGGCTGCCCATTACCCCAAGCTGAGACTGGACTGATGGTCAGCTAGTATCGATCTCTTCTGTTTTTTTGCTCTTCTCTCTCTCTCTCCCTTGTTTAGGTCTTCCATTGTGCACCTTTATTCTGGCTTCAAGTGAAATTGGCAAAGATTAATCTTGTTTGTATTTTTCTGTGTCTGTCTGGATTCAGGCCAGCAATGATTTTCTCTTTTGATAAAAGACTCATGCAAGCGCATTTGAGGAAAAACTCCCACAAAATATCACTCTGGAATTGATTGCAGCAAGTTGCCAACACCATGCTTTCTTATATTGCGGGTGAGCTGTTAAAAAAAACGGTCAAAATATAGCACATACATTTAGTAGTAGGAGTGGATTGGGGAGGATGCCTGGCGCATCTGCTTTTGTACTAACAGTAAAGTGAGTGCCAAGCTAGCAGTGGAATGGCATGTAGGATATAGAAGGGCATACACAGCTAGAATAGGAATGTCAATCCATTGTTTAGGAGGAAAGTGGAGGGGTCTGGTCTGCCTTTCCTCTCTAGAGGTGATAAATATAATTGGAGCATTATGGAACCCCTGGAGGCTTGGGTGTGGAGGGTGTTGGGGCCGGCGGGGGGAGGGAGGGTTAGTCCATCAAGAGCCACCCTAATTTCAAGGGAGTTGTCGGACCTATTTGACCAAGCAAAATGGCAACACTGGATCTCTTGCGCTGAAATGCATTTGCAGAACCTTGGGCATCGGGGATGAATAATTGAAGTAGGTAATGCAGCACATGACTTAGGCTGATCAGCAGAGAGCTCCTAAGAGCCTGATGAATGTAACCATCATCATCATCATCATTATTACATTATTTGTGATATATTAATCAGACAGAGGAATGTGGAGCGGAGGGTTAGGGGGTCAGGTTGCATGTAGTGTAGATATTATGCCCTGGGTTCATAATGAAATGAATGACGTAAACCAGCACACCATTTACTTTGTAAGTGAAAGATATATGTGTTAAGTGGTTCTGTATAAATATATGAACTCTTTACCCTCTCTACTGTAAGTGCCATATTATTGTACAATCCTCTTCACTGGATATAAAGGCAGAAAGAGTAGGACTGAGGTGCTGACATTTATCTTTCTCACATCACATTTTTTGACTGAGACAGACATGCACCTCCTCTTTAAACCCACTGTTTGTGCAGAGAACTCCTTAATGTCTGCAGAAGGCCTTGCAGTGACAGGTGAAGGCGCTCCGACCCACAGCATAGTACTGTGGAAGTACAGATATGGCACTGGCATTTTCATCTTGTCTGCCAGTCTGACTTCTGACTGACTGACTGACTGACTGAATGCCGAGGTATTCTGCAGGCATTCAATAATTTAGCCTCCACTGCACAACCAGTCTGCAGCCTTTAGGGCAGCCTTGTCCTCACAGCATGTTCAGCTCTGGTGCTCTCTCTCCGAGGATGGGAGCTGCTCCAAATGCTTCTTATCTTCATCAGTGGCTCCTGTGGTCTCTGTCTGTATGATTGACTGCTGTGACCTACAGTACGTCTCTATCCATGTCTGTTATACCATTATATCTCCCCACACAAGCCCACAGCGCTTTTATTATGAAGGAAATGCATTTTCACGAGACTTAAGTTCTCAGCGTGGAATTAATATCCAGCTATGATACCTGCAAACAGTTAGACGTACTGCCCCTGGGGCTGAAAGGTGCTGCTAATACCCCTTTCAGAATTAGATATTGTACAGTATCACCGTTTCCCAAAACAGAATCCTGGATGTGCAGTGACATACCTTCTCTTTTCTTAAGCCCTAAAGATCTCTGTGCTGAAACAGAGATTTAGCGTTCCTAGGAGACCCACACAATACACAACACAATACACACTAACAACGTCAGACATGTTTTGAGTGTCAGCTCGGCCGCCGCAGGATCTCTGTTCTTATTTCTGGTCTATATAATATAATAATACATAATAATTATAATATATAATATGGATTGTTAGATGAAGGTTCAGCACCATTTTTCTATCTGCTGCAACAGTAAACTGGAGCTGGAGATGTGTGATCTGCCAGCTAAAAGCTGTTTATATCAAAGTAAAGAGCCTGAGGAGACTGGCAATTAGGAGATTCCTTCCATTTCTCTATCTACTCTGGGAAACTCAAACTGAAAGGTTATCGGGTATTAAAATGCTTGAGTGGGAGACATTTTAATTGGTTTAGGTAGAGTATTGCTCCTGACTCAGTACAGAGGCTTCTGCTTCAGCCAACTCTTAGTTCAGATGTGCTTTGGCACAGGTGATCACATCATCCGTTAAAGGTTAGGTTGTCCTTTGTCCCTTCATTTACTACTCTGGAGTGAACCTAATCATTTTTTCCCTTTGCTTCTCTATTCAGAGACAAACTCTATTCAGAAACAAACCCTATTCAGAAACAAGCTATTGAATGTGACATGATAATATATCTATCAAATTGTTAGAGGCCAATTTGATATTATTATACCTGTATTCCTCTCAGACCAACCATGTTTATCTCAGGTCAGGTTATGATATTTGATAGTATTAAAGCATAACGTAAAACACTTAACAGCTGAGAATTAGGTGATAATACAGGCTCTTATTTTTAAATTCAGATAACTATGGACTCACAGACAACGTTTGGCCCAGGTGACTGTCACAGGCTGCTTGCCAAATATCTAACAACTATTTAGCAATGCATGGAAGCAATCAGTACCCTTCATCCTGCAAACCCATTAGTGGCGACCTGTCTGGGAATGATTTATTGTCAATATTAATATCCTCTTTGTTTGTATTGCCGGTCTTGCTATCTGATTGGTTCAGTGACCAACAAGAGATGTTTGATAATGACTTTAACTGAGAAGTCAATGGCAGAGTGTTGGATTCTCTACTATCTATGGCCTCAGAATATGAAAACTGTAGCTTGTGTCCCTGTTGGTGTGGATTATTGGATTTGTTTAACAGCTGTGCTTATAACTCTCCCGCTCTGTATAACGGTTCTGCTGTTCAGTTGGAAGGCACAGTTTGAGGGCTGCAATACAAGCTAATGTGGCTTACAGATTGTAGCTAAAATGTAAATGTATATGAGGGATATGATCTCATCATTTCCATATCGGTGTTATTTCCATAAGAAAAGAGCAGTTATTGTGACCTCAGGCTTTTTTACGTGTGTGTGTGTGTGTGCGTGAAAATGAGAATGAGTGAGAACATCCCGGAGGCCTTATCATCTCTCACTCCCTCTCCATTAAAAGGTGGAATCTGCATCGCTCAGTCTTTGAAAATTCCCCACAACCCGAAGCTGGAGGATTATGACAAAGCCATCCAACAACTGCTGGAAACGCAGCACTCCCGGGCAGTCATCATCTTCGCCAGTGAAGAAGACATACGGTGAGGGGCGCAGTACATTCAGGCTACAATCATGTTGTTCAGGGGTGTTGATGACATGCCATGTTGAGGTCTTTAATGTCCAAGGAGCAGCTCCTGAAGACAGGCTAGAAGCAGATTTACCATGCGTGCAGGATGTCTGTTACACAAACATGCCTTAGAGGAGAACTGGGAATACAGATCACAACAAAGGAACAGACATATTGCTTCATTTATAATGCCCGATGGGAAATGTCTGTGTAAAGAAACACAAAATCAAACATTTAATGTTGGTAAATTCAGAATGATCAATGTGCATACAGAGACGAACGGTACAATGTAAAAGAAAGTGATGAGGAGGGAGAGAGAATATGGAGATTAATGACTGCAGCTCCCTCTGTGTGTTGGATACAAATAACATGTTACGCTTTGCTTAACACATAATACTCTCAGATGCATCTTCCTTGTGTCCTTGTACCCGATTCGGCTCTCATAAGGAGAACTGAACAAGTATAGATGTCAGTGCTGTAATGACCAAACGCTGTAATAATACCAGTAGATACAGTTTACATCCTCATAGTTAGCGGCTCCTCTCTAACAGATATTGGATTGCATGCACCCCCCTGTGATCTCTCCTGATTCACACATGGATGCCCTTGCAGGGGTGTTCTCAATGCCACCAAGAGGGCCAATCAGGTGGGCCATTTCCTGTGGATTGGATCTGACAGCTGGGGGGCCAAGAGCAGCCCAATCCACCAACTAGAGGATGTAGCAGTCGGAGCAGTCACTATACTGCCCAAACGCTCCTCCATAAAAGGTATGCATTCACTGATGCACAGACAGAGGCTCACACGACACACACCTCTGACTAGATGGATGAGACTTAAAACTCAAAAAGCTCTACTAGCAGCTGTATAGTGCATTGTAAGAGAGGAAACAAGGCAAATATGCCAAGCCTACTGTTGCATTTTCCATGGCATTGACAAACTCAATAAGACAGGATATTCTCAGCATGCACAGTCGCTTAAACGTTCTGCCCAGTGTCACTGCGATAATAATCACTCTTCATTACAATCGAGGGACTTTGAGAGTCTGAATTTTATTAAGCTTTCTTTAATTAGGGGGGGTTGTCGTCAGGACAATGCACGCTCTGTGTGAGCCAGGAGGCAGCAAGAATATTATTAATCCTCCATGTATCATTGATGGTCTTTACAAAACAAAATCAGCTGAGTCATTCAGCTCTGATTAGCCATTATCACCTCTCCCCATGGTTCAGATGGTATGACTAGATAACAGAGTGTGAGGCAGAGAGGGTAGGGGGGGGCTTCAAAATGTAAAGATCACTGCGAGGATAAGTCACCTCTCAACACACAGAAAAATAGTTAAAATAAAAATAGTTTTTGCAAATTCCAAACAGAACTATATCTTAGTTGGTAAAATACTTAATTCAGTATTGAACAAAGGTAAAATAATTCCCACAACTCAGTTAGTTTTATGTGGAATGTTTCAACTCCATTTCCTGACCCACATTGAGTTGGAGCAAAGCTTTGTGGGAGCAAGATTCAGTGTACAGGCTTTCTTTTTCCTTTGTTGAAGTAAAGTCACCTCTCCTCAAGCGAACACTTCATACATTCAACACAGCTCTGCTCTAATGAATAAAGTGAGGTGAAGGAAAAGTCTTCAGTACCTACAGGATCTAGCAGCCTGAGGCAACAGGCTGTGGTGCCACTTACAATCCCCTGTTATTTATTATGCATCCTGTTTTTTAATTAACGTAATTTCCTAGATGAAACAACTGATTAAAGTTCCATGGCCCTTCGCAGGAAGAGGAAACCACAGTGGTCAAATTTTGATGAAGATGTAGTGTTAGCCGGTTGGCTTCCCACACCTAGCGGCCAGCGCCACACCGCACAAGCCTCGGCTCATTTGATAATTGAGCCGGTACTGAGCCATTCTCTTCTTTCCGCTATTCCCAGGATTTGATGAATATTTCACAGCGCTCACCCTAGAGAACAACCGCAGGAATGTGTGGTTTGCAGAGTTTTGGGAGGAAAACTTTGACTGCAGGCTCCTCAGCTCCTCCAAGAGGGAGGACACCAGCCGTAAATGCACAGGTACATGACTGCTGACATGAACAAATGTGGAACACTTCGTGTAATGCTTATCCGCATTCTCCTGTGTCAGGTTGTTGTGAACATGACCTTTTGTTCACATCAGAAGAAGCAGATAGACTGCTGGGGCTATATTCAACCCCTCTTGTCTGCGACACAGACAGAAAACCTAACACCAGGTGTTTCTACCCAGCGGGCTCAGGGCAGAGTTTATTATTAGAATCATAATGGACCACATGTCTTAGTCATACTAAGGTTACAGACTGTGTACTCCTGTGGCCAATGAACCCCCTATTCCACCCTTCATCCAGTCACCTTGACAGCTCATTGCATGTATACTAAGTACATAGAGCAACAGCACGTCTTATTTGGGTTGGAAATTGCAGGGAAAAGATGAACGAAAGCAACTTAATGCAAAGTTACCAAATATTCATGCCCCCAGGTTGCTTTATTACCGTCTTTGTGTTAGCATAATAGTGTTGTTGCAAACAGAGATGCATTGTATTACCTCTGCCAGCCCTGTACAGGCAGGGATCTGTACTGCATTTATTATCTAGATGGATGATGCCTGTGATGTAGGAGCTTGTGTTAGTCTTATGTGTATACATGATGACAGTAATGACAGTATGACACAAATTACAGTTTGCTGAATGATTTTGTTTCTGTATACTTTTCTGTTTGGTGTCTTTCATCATGTTTAATATGTCAAATACTGTAGATGCTTGTCCACTTAGTCAGCCCCACAAACCTTAGCTTCTGTGAGCAGACTTCTAAATATCTTTCATGCTAATCATTTCTTACAGTTCCACTGAAAATTGCTTTCTTTTTTATAACTGTGAAGCCGCTATGACTGTCTCCGTTTTCTCTGTTTCATATCAAACCAAGCTGATCTATATATATGTCAGGTGCTATGGGGAGGCTTTTGCATTCAACGTTTTTGGACTGATTGGAATGATAAAGGTTGTGCGTGGGCTAAAATGTATGTTGAGGCCTGAGAAATGGGCTGAAATGTCAACATGGATTGCTTTGACCTCCCTCAATTTATGCAAGTCTCCCACACTCATGTATGTGTCATATTAGCATCCTCTGCTCCTCCATGTGAACTGTGAACTGCTATCACCATGTAGAAAATCTGAGTCTCCTGCAAGTATTTATTTATTTACTGGTTATTTACTTGATAATGTATCTTTGTTAATTGGGTTATTGATAATTTCATTCACTCTTTGAAATTAGTAAATTCAATTTTCATTTACCAAGATTAATAATAGAATCTGTTCACAATAGCAATTTCAAAATGTGAAAATCCAACAGAGGTTGGACATTATACATTCAAGAAGTGTATCAGTGGCATCAGGCAAAACCTTTAATGCAGCCCATAGTGAAAGGGCATAATACTGGAAGGGGGATATGAAAGATCATGAAGCCACTGTAGCAGAGCATTATACTAAAGTTCATTGTGATCTTCATCACCTTGCAGATGTGACAAATGAGTTCCATTTGTCAGCTGTAGTGGCATGACAGTTGTATGACTTTATAATGCGCCACACTAATCCAATCTGGGTCTATCTGTCAAAAACACTTTGTCTCACAGCTCAGCCTGATGATATTTTCCCCTTTTCACTAGAGAAATTAGATAAGTGTCCCCCTATTTCCGATGTCATATCATCCCCTTGAGTACAATTCCAACAAAATCACAACTGAACTAAATGGTAGCAAGTGGTAATTGGAGAAATCTAAATGAAGCTGGAGACATGTAGATAATAGTGATTGCTGCTTAGACAATGTAATAAGTAACTTATGATCCGTCTGGCTGTTTGTCCTCTTGCTCCGCGGTCCTTTTACCGCTTCCTCCCTCAGGCCAGGAGCGCATCGGTATTGACTCGAAGTACGAGCAGGAAGGGAAGGTGCAGTTTGTGATTGATGCAGTGTACGCCATGGCTCACGCTCTACACAACATGCAGAGAGACTTGTGTCCTGATCATCCTGGCATTTGCCCAGAAATGGAGTCTGCTGAGGGACAGACACTGCTGAAGTACATACGTAACACCAGCTTCAACGGTGAGTGACGTGTTGCATTTAAAATTTTGTCTGTTTTCTAGATTTATTTTTTCAGGGAAAGCAAGCTCTACTGCCTGTTCCCTTAAGATGTTAATGTTGTATTCTTCTTCTTTCTTCTTCTTCTTCTTCTTCTTCTTCTTCTTCTTCCTCCCAAAAATGTAGCACACAGTTCATGAAAATGTCTGACTGTAAATGGTCCAGTCACTGTAAGTTCTAGCTCAATAAATGTTGACTATCCATGACAATAAATTATAACGTTCCAGTCTTTGCAGATAAAGTTTGCCAAATGTCAGAGTCTTAACTCAGAGAAATAATGTTTCACAAAAGCTGCCCTCATGCAAACAATTAAAACATTCACTCTTGTTCATAGTGTGAAACAACCACTAGTCCTCCCACTTCTCAGCTGGCTCCATGAATTCATGTCTTGCTATTGGCACCAAAGGTTGTGAGACTGAAGCCAGGGTGGTGCTGAAGAAACATGACACAATCTCATGCACCAGTGCTGTGATTTGGGCAAATATGTGACTTCTGATATTTCAAGGTGTTGATTATATACTGTATTTCAGTATATGTATTTCAGGACTTCAATGCCTGGACCCCTAGGAAGTGCTTGCTTGTAACTGTATTTCTTCTTTTTTTCCCACCATCTTTCATATTCTTTCTCCTAACTCTTCTTTTTCTTCTTACAGTATATCAGGCTGCCCGGTTCATGACTGCTTCCAGTCCTAGTGTCTCCTGAGGCTGAATGATATCAGTCTACCAATACTTAAACCTCTATATAATTCACCCTGTGTGCACTGATGACAGCTAGCTATAAATGACAACTGCTCTGAAATGTAGGAGAGTAAGAGAGAGCACATTGGGTTAAAACAGTAGAGACCCTGATCCTTACAGATGTGCTGGCAGGCCTATCAGCCAGTGAGCCCTGAGCCACCATATTGCAGCCAAATATACTGTACATCACTAGTATTTATAACATCCTAGAAATTAATCAAATGCCTTCTGTGTTTTCTATGTATTGGGCATCATTGTTAATTTTCTATTAGTGACCTACGTTTTGAAATGGACCCCTGATCTTTGTCTCTTCATGTATCATGTTTGATTTACTTGATCGGTATTAGAATTACTTGTACACTGTATTGTAATTAATCTTTACCAGTGATTTACAAAAGATCCTGGAGGTAATAATCTGGTTTAAGCTTTTTTCATTTAAATGCATATAATATTGAAAGAGGAGCAAACTGCAGCTAGTGCATCATCAATTCATGCTGTTTTCCTTGCGCTTGCAGGACATCTACAGCACCATTAGTCTTTCCTACACATTTTCTCTGCCATGAGTTGGGCTCTGTAGACTAATGTAGTTGTCGTAGCTTTGGCATGACACTGACAAAGGGGGAGGTTCAGTTCACCTGAGCCGGTACCAAAATAAGACTGTAGCCTTCTTCCCCCTGTGATGCTATATATTCTCAAACCTTTTTAGTGGTAAGCGAAAGTTGGTTCTCATGTGGCTCTGGCAGCCATATCTCACTGTTCCTAATTGCATTTAGGCTGAAACCATGCACATTAGCCTGTGTATGTGCCACTGCTAATGTATGTTTGAGAGTGAAGGAGTGTAAGCCTTCTTTGTTGATCTCCCCGCTGTGCCGGAGACACAGAGCTGAAGAGAGAGAGACAGAAAAAGGGAGAGAATAATGATGCGGGAGAAGCACAGCAGTGGATCCCCAATCCACCCACACTGCTCAGTATAGCACAGCAGCAGTGCACTTTTGTCATGTCTTAGTTCAGAGCCCCATACAAACATATGAATCTTTCATCTTATACAGTGCTCTCAATAAGCAGTCTACACTACAAAGATCATTTTGCTCCCTGGGAAATATCAGGCAATGGGAAATAGAATGGAATTTGTAATGGCTTTTTATCTGCAGAGACAGAAACATCGCTCAATTATTTGCTCCAGAGAGAGACAAGTGCCCAATAATTTATTTGAATGACTGTGTGTGTGTGTGTGTGTGTGTGTGTGTGTGCGCGTGCGTGCATGCACATGTGCACGTGTGCATGTTTTGCCATGGGTGTGGAATAAGTAGTGTAGCCTTGTCATAGTTTTTGCTCACAGGAGTCAACACCTTGTCAGCGTCTCTGTACACTATGTCGACAATTCTTCTGTCTGTTTGGTGGAAGCAGAAGTGACAGGTTGTTGACTACCACCCCCTGAGTTTTATTTTTGTTTCATATTGAGAGAGAAGGCTTTGCTGCAATATCCTTATGGGTTTCACAGATACACTTCAATTAATTCTGCACACACTTTCTGCTTAATTTTCTGAGGATACTGGATACCTGGGAATTATCTGCCTCCTTTTCAGTAGAAAGATCTATGGCTGAAATCTATGGCTCTATGGCTCTATGGTTTCTATATGTTAACCATGTGGAATATGCATGCACCATGGCAGTATAAGAAAAATCTTTGATTCTAACATTTTATAACAGCAGACAATGAGGGTAGAATTTGTAGCCCTCACCAACATAGGAAAGTTAAAGTCTTTGTAAAGACAAATTGACATGTGTACCTTACCATTAAGTCAGAACAAGGGTTTCGCAAAGTCAAAAAGTAACCTTTGGGGCACCTCCACAGTATTTTATTAAAATGGCTTCCTGTGCTGTCAGTTGAAATGAAATGAGCCTTTTTCTTGCTACCTCTGCTTTTCTTGTTTTACTAGAGTCTTTGGCCTAGCACTTTTGTAGAATGTTCAATGACAAATGTCCTTGGAAAAAACTAGAGGGAGTTGAAATTCCCTGCTGGCCCCAAACTAAGGGAAAGGTGTTCTGGCCTTCCATCCAAAAGCCAGGAGCTCTGTTCTAAATACAAAAGACAACATGGCCCCAAAAGCATTTTGGACATATGCTGCTGGTCCTTTCTCTACACTTTTTATAGCCAGAACTATTAAGGTAGTTAATTCCCATGCCAAATGTC
>CABFOQ010003207.1:8949-27089 GCA_900660455.1 Gephyroberyx darwinii | reverse complement strand
TTAAGACTGGGCTGGATTAAAGGCCTTCCACCTGGTTCATTACTCACTAATAATAAAGGCAGGGCTTTTATCTTTGATCCAACAACATATATTATGCATTATATACTATTGTGTAACATGTATTATGTCACAGTTTTGGGTACATTTGAGAGATAAATCAGAAGAAAGAGTTCAGGACAAATAATCATGTCGTCTCCCATGAATGACGCAACACCCCTCAGTACCAAGATGCATCCTCCCTCCAAGTTTCATCACAGTCTGACCCAGCGGTGTCTGAGTTAAACACAAAAAGTGTATTCTTTTCACATCTCTGGAGATGCATCATTCCACATTTTATTTGTCAAAATCAGACCAGAAGTGTTTCACCTGAGATATCATGTTAGACATCTCCATCCACTGACTGCACGCTCCATTCACAGCACAAAACAAACCAACAAAACCACGTTTACATCTTCTGCATTTATCTGAGGCCGTCATCCAGAGCTACGTAGAGTGAGCTGGTAGCGGTTCAGTCTTGCTCAAGGACACCGTCAGGACACATGGCTGTTGATGGACTGTTATGGGACTCAAACCTGTAACCTGTATATCTTACAAAGTACATTTCCTGGTGACAGCATCCCATCTGTGACATGAACAGGGTTGTAGTGGGGAGTAAACTTTCCTTTCCTTTTTAGTTGCACAATAGTTTACCCCTTTTATATAATTGTTTAGGATTAATGACTTTATGATTTATTAAATGTTAACATCCATTTTTCTGACAAACCCTTCAGTATACATCATAGGAGGTACTGATGGAGGCTGTAAGAGGATAGGGCCTATTAATGTGAAAGCAACAGTTTTCAGTTTCCCTGTTTAATCACACCTACGTACATACCTCTAGAACATAAATCAAAACCTTTACGGATTTGTAGATCTTCGGGTGCATTTGACACACAGATAATCCGCCAAGCAGAACTTTATTTCAATAAAAACTCAACTGTTGTAACTGAAATAATTCGGGCTCTATTTTGGTGGAAGGATAATATGAGAATAAGAGTCGAACCAATAACGTTAGTCCAAACTGAAAACGTAACGTTATACAAATCATCTGCCGAATTGAAAAGTGGAGCCTAACGATTTATACAGATGTCTCATAGTACCGTTTTCCGGGTGTGTACCTCTGACGATATGAGAAGAAAAATAGAAATTGAAGAGTTTGGCATCACGTTACGTACCGGGGCCGGCTGAGATTATCAGGGTTTCCTCGGTTACTTCAGCAATAAAACCACCATAGGCGGTGCTTTACGGTCATTACAGGACAGCCGAGTGACACTGTGATTTCTAATCGATAATAAGAAATCATTAAACGTTATTCTTCCGCCAACCAATATAGTTATTGACCAGTAGCTTAACAAAGTGGTTGCTAAGCGACACTTCACTAACGGTTGAGTGGAGATTTTTGACGTTAATATTTAAATCAACTGCACCGTGATCACGGGTGTGTATTTATATATTATAATAGTATAACATTCATATTTAACGTTAAATAATTGTAATACGGTCGCGGTGTGTTTATAGACTAAAGTATTATATCGTTATATTAACGGCCATTAGTAACCGTGACTGCCAATCACAATTGAAGACCGGAACTAAAATTAGCCTGCTAGCTAACGAGCTCGCATCCCACAAAACGCACAAACAGCAGTGGGGTTAGCTAAGGGTATAAACTTTAGCCTCGGTTAGCGTTAGCTCTGTTGGCTAGAACCAGTATTCTCTAACGTTATTTCAATAACAAGTTAATATGACTATGACTAGAAACCTGACTAAACCGTAACAAAGAGAAACAACCAGCTGACAAACCTGGTAAACGGCTTTACCTGTTTAAGAGTCAGTGCCGCAGATCACCCAGGCTGGGGCACCGCAGTAACACATAGCAGTGGCTGTTTACTTCTGCACGCAGCTAGCTAACAGCACCAGTGGGAGGCTATGGTGTGGGTTGCCAGATATCAGCGGAAACACGCATTCTAAGCTTTGAAACAATGCCCTGGACAGCTCCCAAAACCCAGCCCCGATAATACGCGCCGTTCTGTTCAATGGAGAGAGTGTCACACCAAACTCCATTCAAAAGTCCGACAACGTAATGCTGTCTTGCTTGTCGGTAAAGATACATAACTAGTAAAACTTAACTTATAACGTTTTACGAATCGTTATGCTCTACTGGTAACCTCGGCATTGCAAGTGCTACTCACTGGGTGAAATCTCTCCATCAAGACAAATGGAGGCTCAAAAGTCCAAGTGTTGGTTGGTTACTTGGTGATTGAAGTGATTCTCATAGTAAACAGGCTTGACAGTATTTTCTACAGTCCTTTCCAACTCCTCTAACTCAGAGACAGTATTACAGCAGGCCTGTAACTGCATTGGCCTAGCTCGTGAATTTCAGATTCACAAACTTCTTGGTGGATATCAAATCAAACCTGAAACCAGTGAAGACAGAATAAATGTGTAATGTAATGTCGCCTTGTATGATGCACAACAAATGATTGACATGTTTGAATTGCTTGAACAAATAATTGACTTATTTAATTGGATTTCCAAACTCACATTAAGCAAATTATTACAAGTAAACCAAAACAGATTCACACTCCAACATAATCGCTCTTATAAAAATGTAATGAACTAATCTATATTTTATAGGCAACAGAACTTTAAACACATGGAGCCCAAAACACTCAGATTTTAAGAAAATGTCAAAAAAATAAAGCATCATGAGGTTAGCTGTAGTTTATAAAACAGAAAACACTGAACACCTTATTGTGAAAGTACTTCAAGTGCCTCAAACATCCCAGATAACCAATCAGAACTGAAAACACCAGAGAAATAAACCTTTTCCAGCTCCATTATCCACAGGCTGTTACAACAAAGTGGTCAAGAAATGACAGGAGCAAAAATAATCACATTTAACAAAGGTAAGACAGGCGTTGCTGACTCCAGGTCAGTAGTCTGCTGGCTCAGATTTTGTATTAACCTGGAGAGCCTGAACAAAATATGAACCTGTGCTGAATATCTTTCAACCTTACTATTCTAAACTAGTTATTAATCAATACATTGAAACAACATGACATGTGTCCTCTCTGTCTATGGAAAGTGAACCAGTGGGGGGTCTTGATTAACTTCTGCTTCGGCTCCCCATATCTGAGGGCCCCATAAGAGCCCTGCTGGTTTTCTGTCCTACCAGCCAGTTAACTGCATTCACCTGACATCCCAGGTCTAACCTCGTCCCTATTAGACGGCTAAAACGAAAACCAGCAGTACTCTGGGTCCCGAGGACCGGAGCTGGGAACCACTGCTATAGCATGTTGCTAACGCTAGCTACCTGTAGCCTGGTCTGTTGGAGGCCAACTATCCCTGATCCAGGACCCTTTGGGAGTCTTTCTTCATTTGGCTGTTTACTTCTCCCAGAGGGTCCTGTCCTGCTGCGTTGACTTTTTACTGCACGGAAGTCAGCGAGCCCGATAACGAAACCAATACGTCGAATTTCACTGACCTAACCAGATGTCCATAATCCTTCACTTGTCTACTTGCGGGGCGCGGGTGGCGCTCCATCTCAAGTGAAGGATTATGGACATCTGGTTAGGTCAGTGATATTCGACGTATTGGTTTCGTTATTGGTCTCGCTGACTTTTGTGCAGTAAAAAGTCAATGGTGCAGGACAGGACCCTCTGGGAGAGTTAAACAGCCATATGATGAAAGACTCCCAAAGGATCCTGTATCAGGGCTAGATTCTTGTATGATGTAGAGGTCTCAAAACCAAATCTATTCTCATTGCTGAGATCAGCCTTACAGACTTACTTTTGCTATTCCTTACAATCTGGAATGTATAGAATGTTTTTATTTTTCGAGGTAATATTGTCAATATATTGTAACACATTCAAACTTCAACAATACTTTCCATGTGACCTAAAGGTCAACCCATAATTTATTTAATTAATTTAATTTTTGACATCCCACGTCTGATTGACAGAAATCACTTCTTAAAATGATTACCTTCGATTCTTAATGGTATTTTTCAATTTCCCCCCATAAAATATTACTCAGTGTATTATAACAAGTTTAAAGTTCTCAAACCAAATTCAATATCATCTTTGACATTTTCCCTCTAATTTACGGATGTTAATTTTGCTAATACATATATTCCGTGTTCAACATATATTCATCTAACAATGGATATAAATGCGTGTCAAACTATGACCAACTATTGGATGCCAATAATGTAATACAACATATCAAGACACCACACCGACAGCACTGCTGGTCCTATGGACATCTTTTGGTGAATCATCAACAGGTCTGTGTGGGTCAGACTATTCTCTGGAGCAATGCATCACCCATGAGCCTAGATTTCACAGTTTGCACATTACTTATGATATGTTGATGCGCACAAGCTCAATTTATATTTTCTTCCACCTCTCAAACCTTGAAGAAGTATGATTTTGATTAGAACTAATACAACCATTACGGCGCCCAGCAAATAGGCTGAGCCTATTTAAAAACCTCCGTCTGCCAAAACTTACCGACGACAATTCATCACATCCTAATAACCCGTAGTAATCCTCCAAGTCCTCTGGATTGCAATTCAAAACGGCCTCCATAAAACATAGAAATGTGTTGGGCAAATGGGTAGGATTTGTTCCTATGGACGACCGTGAATGTGTGCTACCTTGGGATCACAGCTGTAGCCTGCGGCTTGCTGCTGGGCTCCCCCTCGCTGCTGCTGTTGGTCACTCCCTGACGATATTATAGAGCTATGCTGAAAGTTAGCGGTTATTTTGTCAGCTACGTGCTGTTTTAGTTATGGATTTGTAATTTCGGCATTATTTGTGTGGGGGGCGTAACGTGTACACATCAAAGTATTCATTATAACGGGTTTGAAATTCACGTGTTCGTCTAACAACTCATGGAAACGTACGAGTCATTTTTCACCACGTCACGAATACTGCGTTCACGTGTTTCTCGTAAATTTCCGCTTCCACCTGTCGCGGACGTTGTAGTAAATACCTAAATGGTCCCTAACAAGGTAGAATTTTGGTGAGTGTTGTTTTCTCTTAGAAATCAAGCAGCACGTAGCAATTATGTGCTCCAGAGGCAAAAGAAAGAAGAGAAAAGTTGCAGCAGGTATGTAATTGATGTTTTAATCAATTAACTTGCCGAAGGTTATGTAATAGATCATTATTACCATCTGTTGTTGACACAACCGGCATGACCCCCAGACGTCACATCGGGTATCATAAAACATTCCGACTTCCACAGGCTTAGTTACCACTTGGTTGTGTCGTTTGTGTGGGCTTATATTCGTTATCTATGTTTCCGACAGATGTTGAAGGGAGAAATATTTTGTTATGGTTGACGTCATCGACGTAAAGAAGTGACGCTAGAGCCGCAACTACTGGCGGAGAATGAGTCACGTGCGCCATGCAAATCAGCCAGCTGTCTGAGAGGAAGAATCTGTACAGCACACAGCTCTCAGCGGCTCTACGGGCTGAAGATGGCGGACGGAGAGAACAGTCTTGGTACGGCCTGTTCAAGCGCCTCCGATATGGACGAACCTGCTGCGAAGAAGTCCAAAATCAGCACGGTGACAAATTATGGATTCAAAGTCGCCGAGGCGGATCAAATCTCATGTCTATCGGAGGCCGCTGAGAGCGGGGAGGCAGCCGTGAAATCTGCGCAGCCAGCGGAGGAGGTTGAGCCGGTGATGGCGGTAGAGCAGGCCCCAGCAGCACTAGGCGGAGACAATGGACTTGGACTGCTCGTCTCGGAGCCTCATAAAACGGCAGTGAAACTAGACGACAACACTGTACTTGGGACAATTGGGGAGGCTACAGGTATGAAAACGGGCATGGATTTAACAGAGCTTCTCGTGTTTACGTGTCTGATAGTGCGTAGTGCTTGTTTTTCCAACTTGCCGGCGAGCTTGCTAAGCTAGCACCCTAAACAGCAAAGATAAGTAGGCTAACATTGAACATAGTACATATGTCTGTGGGTTGAGAGTTGTACACTGAACAGGATCGCAACTTTAGCTTTGCCTCAGTTAAACAGAAAGCAGAACAAGGCCACTTTGAGTGATACCGACCATCGGGATTTATTTCCCAGTGCATATTTCCCGGGGTAGCAACTCACCAGTGGTTTGCTAGCCAGTTTACAGCTTGCCCCACTCCCCCGCCTCAGGTTGGATATTGGCCATAGCTGATCCTCGTGTGTATTGTATACCTGGCATCATATCTGAGTTGAGAGTTACACACCACTTCATTGCTTCTATCATTATAACGAACATATTCCCTTTTGGGATTTCTGTAAACATTGTTCCGACTTGTCTCAACTCAGATTTTCTTGGGCATGACGAGCTTCCCTCCAATGGTCTAGCTGACACCCCAGACCACACCAACGAAGAAGATGACAGATCCTCACATGCAAGCTCCAGTGACTGGACACCTCAACCGCAAATAGGTAGCGAATTTAAGTAACAGTTGCCAAAAGTCCTACCTGTAATGCTGATGATCTTTTAAATCCTCTGATATCACTTGTAGGTAACTGTTTAGTTGCTTGGAAGATATTTGAAATCAATTTGGGTTGCAACCAGCGGCTCAACACAAACATCTTGGACTATGTGTTCTTGACTAGGTTCCTACAGTTTCATCCAACAACACATCAGAGAGACTGATCCAAGAACCATTCTGAAAGACTTGCTTCCTGAGACTGTACTCCCACCTGATTTAGATGACATGACACTATGGCAGATAATCATCAACATCTCAGAACCGCCGAAAAGAAAGAAGCGCAAGGATATTAACACCTTGGAGGATGTGGTCAGGCTACTCCACGAAAGTAAAAAGATCCTTGTGCTGACTGGTGCTGGGGTATGTGTTCACATTTGCATTATACTGTTGTGTTATTTCAATTAACCTGTGTTGGAGTAATACATAGCACTGATGAGGGAGTTTCACTTTTGGTCTAAGACAGAATATTTGCATTTTTTCTTGCAGGTGTCAGTTTCATGTGGAATACCAGACTTTCGCTCCAGAGATGGTATTTATGCAAGACTTGCTGTAGATTTTCCCGATCTTCCAGACCCTCAAGCTATGTTTGATATTGAATACTTCAGAAGAGACCCAAGGCCCTTCTTCAAGTTTGCTAAGGTTTGTTGGTTGTATGTCCTTGTTTTGTTACTGAGTTGTCATGTTGTCATCTCATCATCTCATCATCTCATCTCATCTCATCTCATCTGTACCAGAACAGGTACATCAAGTACATCTTTTGGTTTTATGCATAATGTTACAATGGGCTTACAAATTGGTGTTTTAAATGCACGCTCTTCTTTGCAGGAGATCTACCCTGGTCAGTTCCAGCCTTCACCCTGTCACAAATTTATATCGATGCTGGATAAGCAGGGAAAGTTGCTGCGCAATTACACACAGAACATTGATACATTAGAACAAGTGGCTGGAGTTCAGAAGATTATCCAGTGTCATGGTAAGTTACACAACTAAAAGATTGGCCTTGTTTATTTTTTCTTATGATCCTCCAGTAATTATGATTGATCACTAATACCTCTGTTTTTTAGGGTCATTTGCAACTGCATCCTGTCTTGTCTGTAAACACAAAGTGGATTGTGAGGCTGTAAGGGAAGACATCTTTAACCAGGTACATGCTGAAGAATTAATTATGAAATGATGCAGGGCTGATGCTCATTTAATTGAAAAAGAATTACAGTATTAGCTACTGCAACCTCTAAATCGCAAGAGGCTGCCATCTCTATAAAAATAAGAAGGTGTTTCAGATAAATTATGTTCTCTGGTGCTGTATTGCCATTCATATCGTAATTGCAATAGTAATCAAAGGAATTGCATATTTTTCTTTCTAATGCTAAAAAAATGTATTCTTCCTGCAGGTTGTCCCTCGCTGTCCCAGATGTCCAGATATCGCCTTGGCGATCATGAAACCTGATATTGTCTTCTTTGGAGAGAATCTTCCAGAAATGTTCCACAGAGCCATGAAGCAGGACAAGGATGAGGTGGACCTCTTGATCGTCATTGGCTCCTCACTTAAAGTCCGACCAGTTGCTCTCATCCCAAGTATGTTCCGTTTAGATGAATGGATGTCTTTCTTTTGGAAGATGCGTGTAGTGGCCAATGCTTTACTTATTGGACTCGCAGTAAATCCAAGAATATGTAACAGAATGTGTCTTTTTCCATCCAGACTCCATTCCTCATGAAGTGCCTCAGGTCCTGATCAATAGGGAGCAGCTGCCTCACCTCAACTTTGACGTGGAGCTACTTGGGGACTGTGACGTCATTGTCAATGAGCTCTGTCACCGGTTGGGTGGAGACTTTGAGCAGCTCTGCTACAACACTTTAAGACTCAATGAGATCACAGAGAAGCCCCCTCGGTTACCAGCTCCCACAGAGCAGCCACCATGCGAGGCCTTGTCTGCTTCCGGTGAGGCGACGCAGGGGGAACAGAAGCAACACAACACAGACTCAGTAGTCAAGCCCTCAGAGGAGGCGGAAAGTCAGAATGTCACAGACACTCCTGATGATAAAGATGTACCCCCAGAGCCTTGTCCAGAGGCTCCGCGCCCCAGTGAAGAGACGGCTGAGTCGGCAGAGTCGCCAAGAGAGGACACACCGAGAGAAGAGGCTGCAGAAGTAAAGAGCCAAAACTCCAACCTTGAACTTCGTAGACGATGCTGGATGAGTCGAATCAGCAGAAGTCCAGTCAGCAAACGCCTTGAGAGTAAGTTTTGGACGGTGGCAACCTTATTGATCTTGTTGATGAAACCTAGTTCTGGGCTGTGGCTGGTCAGTTTGTCTACCTGAATGCAGATGACCACTGTGGTCAGTAGCTGAAAAAGTTAATTTCCCTCCCAGATAATATATATATTTAAATATTTTTAAAAAATCTATTTGTAACACTAAGTACTGTGTTAAAATACAGGTGGTGACCCAAATCTATACAGCATTTGAATGCATGCTGATCAAATAATTGAAATTGCAGGAATTGTGAGGAGATTGAGCAGATAGCACACTAATATACAGTGACGCATCCTGTTAGCTTTAATATTTCTATCAAGCACTGAATCCAAACTCTAAATTGATTGTGTGTTTTCCTCAGCATGTCAGTACCTATTTCAAGCACCAAATCACTACATCTTCCACGGGGCCGAAGTTTACTCCGACTCTGAAGATGAGACGTCGAGCTCCTGTGGGAGCGAGAGTGAGGACTCTGACTGCAGCGCCGACGGGATGGAAGAGGACAGCGAGCCCGACGATGCGAGCGCGCTAGCTGCAGACCGAGAGGCTTTCCTCAGAGAGACAATACCACACACGCTAGCCAATGAGGCCATGTCAAGTGTACAGACAGACAATATTTCTGACAATATTCAGAGCACCACACACCTTTAAGTGTAAACTACCCAATCGACAAAGCACTAATTGTCTTTTTTTATATGTTTCGTATATTTTTGACTCATCAACCTTACCATTAATTTTCATAAAGTTGAGATTGAGTGACAACTTTGTGTGAATATGCAGCAAGTTCATTCTTTTTTTCTAGTTTGTCTTTTCTGTGCCGAGTTTGGTCACATGCATTGTGTCTGAAAGCTCATACTGTATACTACTTACTAAATAGGACGCAGTAGTTTTTTTTTCTGTATTTCTTTCAACATGTTCATCTCATTTTACATTTACAGTTTGACATTTAACTGATGCACATGTAGAGTGGCTTACAGTGAGTGCAACAGTAGAAAAAGCTTTAATTCTTAGATCCCGCAACCAGAGTGCAAAAGTCTATCTCAATCCATAATGTGACATTATCTGTGGTTTCATGATGTGTTCTACAATTGGTACGTGGTACCGACATGAAACGTGGAAATGTAAGCCTACTGCCTATTAAATAGTGGGTACTATGAGTTTCAGACACAGACATGAATGATCTTCAGGTGGTTTACTTGAACGCATTGTCTAACCTGCAATACAAACAGTTCAGCTCTGCCCTTCCATAAGGGTAAATACTGAAAAAAGGAACAGTACTCTTCGATTTAGACCAAAGAACACTTCATCAACTCTCCAAGTTGGCGTAGGTTTTGTGTTTTTAACCTGTCATTTAAGTCTTGAAAAATATAACTATTTACAAGGTTTTCCTTCTGACATGTGGCAGCTACTTTTTATGGTCATGCCTCTTATTTTTATAATCTAACGTGAGACATACTCAGCAAAGAGTAGATGATAGTTTTTATTTGTCAAAGGTTACATTAAGTTGTAATATTAAGCCTAAGGACTATATTCAATGGGTTGACATTGAAGAAATGGCACTTTTTCCTCCTTACAAAACTGGTTTTGTTGCCCATGTCACTTTTCATAAAGAAGGTAGACCATTTTTATTCATTATAGATAGGAGTCAGCTGCCTGTAAAAATTCAGCGTTGTTGGTAGGTAGACAATATTTGAGCCAATTTCTGTTGGATACATGTCTACACCAACATTCACATGCCATTTTATTTAAACGTAATATTTTGTTTACAGTTTAAGGGAATGAGGATTTTTTTTACATTATTATAGTTGTTTAATATCTCCTATGGGGTTTATTCTAAGTAAAAAGCCTCTTTAAACACTGATCATGCATTTCCATTATTTCATATGCAGCCTACATGTGTTCAAATCAATGTGCATCACTTAACGAGTTGGTTTCAATGCAGACCTAAAAGATGCGCCCCCTGGCGGCTTCGAGTTGATCCCGTCTTTCCCTTCCATGCCTATAAAGACCTACCAGAGAGTGTACTGGAGAAGTGAGAGGTTTCTTTCCCAGTTCCGTATTGACATGAGTACTTCCGTCTTCACGGGAATCCGGTGTTGGTAAGCAAGGTAGACCGGTTCAATGAGTCACATTTGGCCCTTGTCATCCAACAGCGTGATGTTTAAGGACTTAGTGAGCTACAAATAGCGTTGTGAGACACTGACCTGTCAAATTTGTGAAAAACTACTGTTTGGCAGCCATTCCTGCTTCGCGCATGCGTAGTATGATTATGTCTAATGACTAATATCCATAAAGGTTTTACATGAATTAGCTGCTGTATGCATTTGCTAGCTATTAATTCATATTTACTTTCAGGCAGTCGCACGCTGTTCCGGTCTAGCGGACAAGGGTTTCCAACATGCTTCCAACTACCTTGATATTTCAGCTCAGGGTCTTTGGGACTACAGCAGTCCCGTGATGCGACGTGTCGTAAAATTTCAGATAACCACAACAGCAGAGGCGAAATGGATCCTAAAGCCGCTTGATACTTTCCCCGTTTACCCCGATTTCACAATTGAAATGCGTATCCATTAACGCTAGATTTCTCTACACACGAACGCTCGTGAGCATGGAAAATATGGAAGATGACCGTTTCCACGTTAACGACGACCACAATCACAACTGTTGTGCGAGCCGCGGGGACGTCCACACGTATCTGAGAAGCCAATTGTCAGATGTAACGACAGTTCCCCAGCCTCTTCTCTGTTCACCGGTGCCTGGAGAACCGGCGGCTCGTGGGAGGCTCTGGTCCGGTAGCACCGGGGGGTCAAAGTTCATGGACTCAGACTCGAGCAGCGAGGGCAGCGAAGTCAGCGAGACCGACAGCACAGCCCCATCAGCTTCCGTCGCGGGCAAATTCACCCTCAACTCTGCCTCAAAGTTTCGTAAGTTTCCTCAGAGCAGGCAAATTAAGTGTTCAGTGTCTATCAGTCGGCCTGTCCAGCTAGTTCGCCTCTCCCTTTAGTCACTGGCCTGCTTGTGTCCTACTCTCCGGCCTGCTCCAGTAACGATAACGTTACTGTGTAGACATGGATGCTTCCCCTGCTCTTGGTCTGCAAGGCCTTGGCTAAAATCACGACCTTGGCGTAACGATGAGTACAAACCTGACCAGCTGTCCTCTTTTTATTCAGTTTTGAATGCAATGGCTGTAGAAGACTACCGGAAAAATCACTGGCCAAACCTGGAGAAAGCCATTGATCTTCTGCTCATTCAAAAACCCACAGACCACATCTCCATTTCTTATGCACAGATCTACAGGTGAGACAATACAGACATGCCTGGATTACCAATGGGGCACGGGGCACATGGAGGGGCCTCGGACTACCGACGGCCCTAAAGCCTGGGCTTCACATGTTAATACATTTGTAATGTATATTTGCACTTCCATACAATCTGCATACTACAGGGTTCGTGCAGTCATGGAAAACCTGGAAAAGTGTTTTCCAGGATGGGAAAATGGAACATATAGTTTTAGAAATGTCATGACAATTTGTTGATAATCTTTTGTTTCTTTTTTTCCAACCTGTGAAATGTTTAATGTGAAGCTTGGCTGCTTGTTGATCCACTTCCCTTTTTGAGGAATAAAAACCCAAATCAGAAACTTCCTGATAGCATCGGTCCTAAGTGCTAGTTGTAGCCAGAACAACTGGCAACTTAAGAGCTGGGACATTCAGATCACATATTCAGTAAGAAATGGCACCTGGAAATGGTGCTGCATGTCATGGAATAGTCACGGAAAAGTCATAAACAAAAAGGCGTAGGAACCCTGATACTAACCCCAGCTCTCTTCATTAGTGGTGCATTGAGCAAGTTTTAGTATGGTGTGGCTACTAGACTGATTGCGTGTGTGTTTTTTGAGACAAATTGATATCAAATTGAAAACCTTTTCCAACAATTTCCTCGCAAAAGGATTTCTCCTAGGTACTGTTGCCAGTGAGAGTTGCCCCAAAAAGTTTCCTTGTCTGTCACTGATATTTACTTGTATTCATCCCACTGTTTCATACTGATGAAACTGATGATGCTCTATGTGATGCGGCTGATCTGAGTCTCTCATTTACCTTGTTTTTCCTAGTTACGTCTACAAGTGTGTTTGTCAGCAGCACTCTGAACTGCTTTACAACGATTTGACATTGAAAATAATGACTCATCTGCAACGAGTCTCCTCCCACCTACAAGTAAGGAAGAGCTGGCCAAAGCAAATACAAAATAAGGAAATTATTAACTACATTGTACCAAACAGACTAATAAATACACTAATGCCTTTATTTTGTTCTCCAGGCCAGCCCACCTGAGAACTTCATTGAGAACTTCAACTTTGTGCTGACCCAATACACAGCTTCCCTTCAGTGTATCGTTCCTGTATTTATGTACATGGTATGCATCTTTTTGAGAAGTACTTTGTTGAATGTCTGTTTACAACTGGCCAACGTGGAACCAATGACATTTAGAGCACGGCGGATACAACTAAATGTAGGCTCATTCTGGTTACGGGCTTTGGAGATTCTCCTGTACATCTTCGTGTTTTTTTCCCATTAATGTTTTCAGAACAAGTTCTACATTGAGACAAAGCTGAACCGAGACCTAAGAGAGGATCTGATGAAGTTGTTCGCTGATCATGTTGCGGAGAAACACGTCAACACACTGATGCGTGAGTACAGTGCTTCACCTTCATGGCCTGTTAGCTGTCAAATATTTGAAATGATCATGACCTGTCGATGATGTCTAAAAATGGTGGTACCTTCTAACATATGTAACAGAAAGGTCACCTAGACTGACTCCACAGGTAGAAATACGGTCCTTTGCCCAAACCAAGGATGATCTTTTCATCTGTCTCAAATTAGTAGTGCTGCCAACTTTCCCTGAGAGGAAGCAATCATCCTTGTTAGCATAAATTCCACCTGTAACACATACTTGTGTGTCTTTTCCAGCTCTTCTCATCAAAGCCCATTCCATGCCCTTTCAAGTCCAACCATCAACAATGGCCAATGTGGTTAAAGGCCTCTACAGCCTCCGGCCAGGTAAACCACACCTTCTTACCTGTTCTGCCTTTTGATGTGATAACTAACATCAGTCCAACTAACTTAGGAGCTAATTTTTACTGTGTGACTTGTTTGTCATGCCAGTGTGGCGTAATGTGATGTAAGCAAATATGCTGTAAAACCCATTAGAAGATAATAAAGTTTTCTACTACTACTACAACTAGCTAATGTAATGGTTTTGTCATCACAACACAAAGCAAAATGGACGTGTTCATCTAACTCATTGATGACAAAAGGCTGTTTCCTGTTTCAGAATGGGCCCAGCTAGCCCCGGATCTCTTCTCTGGATTTATTCCCCAAATCAATCCTCCTGCCGTGGAGTCTCAGCTGTCTGATTACGCTGCTCACGACCAGAAACTACAGATGGAGCTTTCCATGAACGGCTTCCCGCGGTGAGTAGATTAGTCTAGCACTCGTCACAGCGTCGGATCGCTAGCCATCGTAGGTTGACGCTCCGCCGCTAGGAATGGAACAACTCTCTAGGTACGCATTTAACTTCAGCTCACTAATGGACTGTCCCTGTTTTTATTCCAGAGGTGACCAGTCTCGCAAGAGGGCCAGTGATGACTGCTGATGGCGAGGTCCAGCATTGCCACATTCGCCACAAAACGATCACTGTGCCTCATACATCTTTTATCAGAAACTGGCTCACTGCACTAGGTACAACGTTAACAATGTGTCGTTTCCATTAAAGTCACAAAACACTGTGAACTGTGAAGGATTATATGATGTTGATTTGTTGAGCAGAACTGGGATATTTCTGCTCAACCCACATGGCTCTGCTGAAAAGCACATTGATTTCAATATGGTGCTTGATCATGATGCATTCACCTTCATTATGTGTTACTGTATGTGCTGATGTCCTCATTTGAAGAGTGCCTTCCGGGTGTCTGTTTTGATCGGACATCGTAAAGAGGGATAGATTGATAACAGATATTTCATTCCTAACTTTTAACACAAGACTGTCCCGTTTTGATCATCAGCTTATCAAGACTCTCCACTGCTGCTAGCAAGATTGTTTCTGTGTGAATACTACAGATCTCTAGGTTTCCCTCATTGCCTGTGTAACTCAATAGTTTCATTCAACACAAACATCGATTAATGCTCCTCTTTCGCCATAAGTTACACATGCAGCCTTACAGAAGGGCTCCTCAAGCTTATGTTAACGGATGTATGATTTCTTATGCTGACAAACTGAGTGGCATCGACTTCAGCTGTGATCCTCTTATTTTCACTATGTTGGTAAACCAGATTGTATTTTCCAGGCATGCCAAAGATGAATTGCAGTGCTTTTATTTCTTTTTTTATAGTAGGGATTCAAGCTGACGGTGTTGTGTTGCTGCTGTACCTGTTATTGTACCAAGTCACTGAGCCAGTTAGTCAGTTTAGTTTCCTAAACTAATGAGTTTTGAGCTTCGCTCTGCCTGTTTGTCCACCAGACCTGAGTCCAACAGTGCTTGCAAATACCATTTCTGTTTTGTTTTAGCCTTAGGTGTGGGATGTATGCGGTTTGCCACATAAGACTGAGTGCCAGAAGGTGTAGATAGTCACATGAAAGTATTTGAAAGTCAACTTAGTATACTTTTCTGTGTTTGACTTACCCCAATTGCCATCTGTTACTCCACTTCAACTAAAAACAAAATATAAAAATGACATGCAAGTACTATTTGACCCAGGTCTGGTGTACTTGGCGGATCAAATGGCCCTAACACATATACCCTGTTAACAATGTATATAGTTCTCGTCTTTGCATGGTGATCCGTAAACACTAGTGAGCGTCGCAGATCCATTTTTGTTAAATGTTTAACTTGATTAGAAGTATTTGATACAAGTTCTTACACTGTTTTAAGTGTAATTTAGATGCTCAGGCTCGGATTGTCATTTTTGTTTCCCTGTGTGGGTGTTGGAAATGGTTCTCATTGTCTTATGTACAGACTGTTTTAAATAAACTAATTTCATTAATTATGTATCACTGGACGGCGACATGATTCCTCACCCCTTTTAAAGGTGGACGTTCAATAAGGAAGCATTATAGTGAATCTGATACAGTACAATAAAATTAATGTCAATGTAATGTAAAACCAAACATGGTACACACAATATTATACATTGATCTATAATATCTTGTTTGGACTGAGGTGAGATAATTCCACTGGTTTCCAATGCAGTTTCAGGACTTTTTGAGAAAGAAGTGTCGGATCACTCCATCAGTATCAAGAAAATTCTTGAAAGAAAGTCAATTTGTGTTGGAAACGAATGAAATTGTCTCACCCCAATGGCAGATTATTTACTTGATTAAAGGAAAACAAGTTTCTAAAATAATATTAGACTAAATTACTTAAGATGGACATGTTTTTGCAGTGTGTCACACAGAACTCATTGCCTTGAAAGTGATTATTGCTGATAATCTGCTGTGTTAACATTAGTGTGTCAGAGGCTCAACAAGGGGGCTTCTAGTGGAGGTCTTTGACGGACTACTGTAGGTGCTGCACTGGAGGAGGAATCCCTTTACAGCACGCCCCCCCTGGCCAATGAGCAGGGACGCCACCCAGACACATGGGCCAGGCCTCCCCAAAATAACCTGCGACTACTGCGCTGACAAATGTTGCTACTTTTACTGGTGACAGGTTACCCTAGCTACTCGCCTCCATATTTTCCCGTAAACTCCAAGGTTGACTCTGTGCAAGAAACCGGGAAGGCTGGGCAGCTGCCTTGTGTCCAAGATTTCCCCAGGTGGCGGCAACCGGAAGACCGGAATCTCCCTCTTTGAGCACAGGTGCACTCTGAGGATTTGCCAGTCCTAGACGGGGCCAGCTGGGGTTTTTTTCTGAAGGTAAAACACACCTCCCCCTCCCCCATTTACTTGTTGTTCATAGTGTCCCGTTGACTGCCATTTGGCATCAACCACCTAAGAGCTGGGTATAGCTTCAGAAAGTCTCTCACATTGACCCACAGGCAAGCATGGGCCTCTATTTTTGGTTGAAAGTGAATGTTATACATCCATTTAATTGAATTAACTCAACCTGCCTGGATGTGTAGTGCTGTGTTTAGCCAGGGCCTGTTCATCTGTATGGGTTGTGACAGTGTTCTCTCAGTCAGCGGTGTCCCATTTATGATACTTAATGAATTCTGCTTGTGTAATTGAATTCCTCCCTGTCTGTTGATCAAAATCATGTTAATAAGGGCACAGAGGATGAGGGGACTGCTTTTTTTTCTTGATTTTCGTCATGTAAACTGACCCCTTGCTATTATTAGATATGACTCGGTGTGCTTGGAGGCTGTTTGCAAAGGATTAATGTACACAACAGCTGCAGCTACAGGTCTGTTGGAAGGGCATTGCTGCCTCTCTTAATTGCGCTGATTTGAGTGTCAGTAGCATATGTGTACCCTATCTCATGTCTGTATTCAATAACTACTCCGGGCTAGTGTCAAAAAAGTTGTGCAAAGACGGAACTTGATGGAAGTGTAGGGAAGAGTAAAGCTTGCCTGAATCCGATGAGATCTAGTGTCGGTGCACGAACCCGATATCCTGCCGTGGATACAAGAGAGTTGAAATTATCCTAAAATACAACGCTATTTTTATATTGCCTGCTTTCAACTGCAGTGAACCATCTTCAAAGTTATATTTGCATCAAAAGTAATATCTAACAGCTGATTCTTTTAACTTTCATGTATAATGTTATTTTGTGTTATGTGTTAAGTGCATATTGGTGTATATTTCCAAAGTCAAAGTATGGATATAGACTTTATCAACTCAGTAGACATACTGGATAAATATATACAGCAAAGAAAACATTGACTTGGAAATAAAAAGATATTTGCTTTTCATTTATTTCATTGGCCTCTGTGTTGCATTCCTATGCTCAACTACTCAAGATGTCTAACAGGCCTTTAAATGATTATCGAATTGAGGAATGATGAGTATTTTGAATGAATCAGTGCACTGTCGTTATTATTGTCATTGTTATTTCTACAGCATGCAAGAGAACAACATTGACCAGCCACCGTCGCTGTCTCAGCTCTTAAGAGAGAGCTACCTGGCCGAGGCCAGAGCCCAGCAGCGCCACAGCGAGATGAGCCGCTCAGACTCTTCATCCTCGCGGCGTCTGGTCTACGGCCCTCTCAAAGGCAAGGCCGACGACTCAGTGGGCCACGATGAGCCCCAGTTCCCAGATCTGTCGGCCTTCCTCAGCCAAGAGGAGCTGGATAAGAGCGTCAACCTGGCTCGCCAGGCGATCGGACACGAGCCCCGCGAGGAGAGGGCAGAGAGCAAGAC
>CABFOQ010003201.1:3413-28768 GCA_900660455.1 Gephyroberyx darwinii | reverse complement strand
GTCCTCGCCTCCGTCCCGGCACCTCCGCCGCGGACCCCACTCGGACGCGGCTGCTGCTGGCACCCCCGTTCTCTCCATCCATACAGCCGACTGGACCCTCCGTCCCCGTCGGCTCCATCCGCTCACCACGCCAGCCTCTCACACTGGCGCGTTCCTCTCTCACTCCCATTCACACCCACGTTAAAAAGGCCCCAGCTGCAATCAGCCTCAACTGGTTGCAGCTGGTGCCGAATCCAGGGAAGAGAGAGTCCACCGACTCATCTCTCTCCTGGATCCGACTAAGCCTCCACCCACCTTCCTCCCAGTCCGCCACACTAACCATTTATTGTTTTCACAAGTTGGGCACTGTGAAGCCCTTTGAGACTGTAACAGTGATTAAGGACTATACAAATAAATGTGATTTGATTTGATGGTTGTAACGTAACGCAAACTCACCTGAATATGATCACATCAGGTTAACCTTCAGTGGAAAGGCTTCATAGCCTACAAAGACGGGGGTGCTCAGGACTTGACTCCCAGGTAGAGTAGATGGAGGTGGCAGGGGAAGCTTGCCCTAGATAAGCTAGAATCCAAAGCGGCTTCTTGAAAGCATCACACCCCAGCATTACTGTCACGGCCATGTGCCCTTATGTCTGTACCTGGCATCGGTCACAGTCATCAGAATGAAACTGAAGTAGCCTTTGTAGTTGTAGTAGGAACTCCCACTGTTGGCTGGGGCACAGACTCTGACGTGTTTACCATCTATTGCCCCAACACAGTTGGGGTAGTTCCACAAATAGCAGAAATCTTTCATTACGGAAAGCCACAAACTCGTCCTTTAGAACAGTCCATATAGCTTTGCTCACCTCGCTGACTATATGACCAACTGTTGCAGATTCAAGTTTGAAACTTGCTGGCAAGGCCTGATAGCTGATGCTTGTTGCTAGAAAGTAGAGGGTGACGGCAAGCTGCTCTGCTGAACTGACTGGCTCACTGTGTGTTATGGTGTGAAATTAGCGGGCTAATCCGATAGAACAAGTCATCAAACGTCCTGGTGGACATTCGAAAATATTGATGGTGTTTCTCATCATCATTTTCTCTCATTGGCAGAATGGTGTGCTTGATTTAAAGGCCTAACATACCATGTACGATGGCAATGCTGCCGCTGCTGTGATCTCAACAGTAACAATATAGTAACCTTCACGAGTGTCGCCATGTTTATTAATTTTTAAGTTGTGCAAAGTTGTCAAGGAAGATATTCCGGTGTCGGCGAGGGATGATTCGGCCCTGATCTGCCCCCAAGTGGATATACTTATACTAATCCTCCAGGTACATGCAAAGTATGCAGGCAAGTATGTGAACAATGCTGCTCGTGTCGCAGCCAGTCTACGCGTACACATTGTTAAAATCAAGTAAGCCCCATAAGGCTCAGGACCTTCTCACTGCTGGCATGGCCTCCAGTCTGGTGATACTCCCTCCAAGTCTGATGTCGATCTGCAGTCAGGACCACCCACTGGGATGCCTGCTGACCGGTGTCTGGTTCTTGTACTTGATAGACCAAGGTGCCATCCCGCACCTCCAATCTTTGTCTCTCCTGTAACCACAGGCGTCACTGGGGCGGCAGTGAACTGTGTGCCTGGGTTATGGGCAGATACTGAACTTTCAAATTATATAACAGCCTCACCTCTGTATGAGCTTGCTGCCTCTCCCTCCATGAGGCTGGCGCCATTGTAATGTGCTGGGGTTCCACTGTACCCCTAAGCGATAACTCCTGTTCTCCGGCCTCTGCTTGGACCATGGCCACCCTCACCTATCCTGGTAGACGCGAAAGAATGTCTGCATTGCGGTTAGCTGTACCTGGGCGATACTTAACAGAAAAAGTTTGCTAACCCACCTTTGTTCCACTGCCCCAAACTTGGCCATCTCCATATGCACTAATGGATTATTGTCCGTAAAGATGGTAAAGGAGGTACCCCAGAGGTAGCCCTTAAACTTCTCTGTGATTGCCCACTTCAGTGCCAACAGCTCCAGCATAGGAGGAGGAAATGTAGTTCAGGTTGTTCCTTTCAGTAGGACTGAGGCTGTGACTGGTGTAGGCAATCACACATTCTTTCCCCCCTTGCAACTAGGACAATATGGCCTGCAGTCCATCCAAGCTACAACAGAAAAGGTCGGCTGAAATCAGCATAGGCCAAGACTTGGGTATACAGCAATACATGCTTCAGCTCTTCAAAAGATAGTTAGAGGACCACTGAATACTGGGATGAAGCAGTGATAATACCCGGCAAAACCCAAGAATGCTCTGAGTAACAGTCGCTGAGACAGGCCACTCCTCCACAACTGCAGTCTTCGCCATATCAGTTGCCACCGCCTGCTGGCTCACTCAATGGCCCAGGCACAACACTTCCTTCTTAAACATGTGATACTTCTGGGTCTGCACCCCCCTCCCCCTCCCGATAGTCCTGCAGGATTTGTGTGGCCAAAGTCATCCTCGTGGGCTACAAAAACCTTTAGCCACTCTTGGAACAAATTCAAATTCAATTTTTCCATTTGCCGTTGCTGTTCTCCTGTCAAGCCCTATCCCTGCAACAACAAGGCTGGATGGTCCTCAGTAGTGGTTCCACTCACCCTCCGAACATCCACTTCTGCAGGGCCAGTTGCTCGAAACACCACATTCCCCTCGGTCTGGATAGCCTGTTGATCGATCTGGGAGACTGCTGCAATAGTATAACACCGAGGGAATTCAATAAAGAAGGGGTGAGGGTTACACACACAAACTTGTACTAGTATCAAGGAATCTTACCTCTGATGATGACTTCAACCTCCAGGCACCAGCCAACAAATGTATATGCTGTAATTTGTAGATACATACGAACCCCATTTAGAAAATACAGCTATGTGAATTTATGTCAGTGCAGCTTATAGTACCAATATTACAGGTCAATACCATTCCATATCTCCAGGTCATGATGCAGAGAATATCTTCATTCTTTTAAAAAGGGACAGAAAGCCTAATTCCTAATGGTTGGTATTCTTGTCTCCTTGTGCCTACATGGAGTGTAAATCATCTAAGTATGGATTTGAAATGTCAAAACCCACTAGATTGAAAATGCCATGACTTGGGTTTGCTCATATGGCATTTTTCAAAGTACTATATTGTCAGAATGCATTGCATAAACTGTAATGATGCTCCTAAAAACAAAATTAGATTTTTAATGGGTGCTTCCCAAAATTAAGGTTGTATTTAATGTGAATGTGAATTTTGACAGGAAATGACAGGAATATCATGGTGTCTCAGTGTGTAACACTGTGCTTGCAGCCAGGTTGTAAGTTTGATTCCCATTAATTTCTGTGTGGAGTTTGCATGTTCTCCCAGTGTTCACCGGGGTTTCTTCCATGCAGGTGTATTGGAGACTCTAAATTAGGGACGGGCAACCATGTGGCAGGTGGATGGCCAAGAGTCTGCAGGTTTTCATTCCAACAAAGTCCAACCAAAGTCTACACCAAGCCTAATCTAAGCCTACTCAGAGTTGAAAAACAATTGACGGTAAAAAATGACACCACACATATTCACCAATTAGAAAGCATCAGCAGCAGTTATTTTCAGAAAGGCAATGAATAAAAAAAACAAAGCAACAACAAGATACTGACTTTATTAACATTCACCTTGAAAGTCATAACACTCCACTGTGGCCAATCATAACTTTGGATTACCAACTATACAATCAAAACATACAACTCCCACTGACTTCAAGGTATGGCCATAACAAATATCACAGTTACTTACTTACATTTTAACAAATGTACATTCCCTTGAGAAAACGAAGCTCTTGGCTAGATAGTGGTGAATTGGGCTATTTTGATTTTAGACTAAAGTCTCTTGAAAACCAGTGATTCATCTATTACATTTTGTGTGTTCAAAAAGATTAAGATTAATAGCCATAGAGTCTAAAACTGTTCCTTTATGTCTTCAAATGCAGTGGTCAGAGATCCCACAATGGGCCCTTTGTGAGAGCAATTTGTTATGTTAAGGGTAGTCTAAGGCAGTTGTTCTCCACCATGGTCTGTGGAGGTCCAAGAGTCTGCAAGTTTTCATTCAAGACTACAGCAGCTGATTTCACTGATTAGTTCTTGCTCTCTGGTTGAAGGTGCAAATAAGTGAAATGAGCTACTGTACTGTTTGTTTGGAATGAAAACCTGTAGACTTGTGGGTCAGGATGGACCATGATTGAGGACCACTGGTCCCTGGAATCCTAACAGGAGCTTCTCAGAGTAAACACTGCAATATGCATCTAGCAAGAGCCTTGCATCACCCAACTCTGCTGCAAACCACAGACAAACAAGTGGGAAGTGGATTAGTCTGCAGATAAAGCATTAATAACAACTGCTTCTGGAGACAAATCAGACATAACTAACATATGGAGTTCACATATTGACATTACAACTGCACAAACCAATGCTTGTTCCTTTCTCAAGTTAATGTTCTTTTACATTTTACATTCCTGAGTAAAATTTCTAGTATTTTAGGTATAAAGCATAGAACATTGTACAGTGCGAATACCTACTATCACTTCAGGTCTCATGAGTTGCCGGAAAAAATTGGAAACTCAGTTGGAAGAACAGAGAAAATGACCAATGTTGAGACTATGAAGTGCTTAATAAGGAGATAACATAAAAAACAAAACACTTAACTATGTTGGGTCCAGCTTCACTAGGATATTGCATTTGCAATTTTCCACTAGAGGCAATTCATGAAAACATTGTGAGAACCGGGTAAAATCCATGCCATTTGTCAAAGCCTTTGATCTTTTTGCCTTTAAAAGACTGATGTTTGATCTGAATAAACCTTCTTTAGGGACTGAATCTTAACTTTAGATCCATGCACATTTTCCGTGTCAATCTCCCATAGAGGCAAGCACATAATTTACTGTATTCAAAGACAAAGCAATAAAATTAGGCTTCAGCCTTGGACAAATGCAGTGCCATTAAATCGATTCCTCTGAACTGAATAAAAATACAACTCTGACAGAAGACCATGAAGTTGTCAGGACTTAGGTCTTATGGACTTACACTTATGAACACTACACACAAGGCATTAGTCTAAAGGTCATGAGCAGCTGGACCATTCTCTGAATTGGCTTTTAAAATCTGGGCAGGAAAAACAAATGAGTAATGCTCTCCATTTCTCAAAAATTATCATTGTGGTACAATTGAGAAAGGCACTTAACCCCCGATTGCTCCAGTGGAGCTGAGTGGATGTTGGCTAACAGCATATGACTGTGGTTATAATGGGAAGCTCCCAGGTGTGAATGTGTTACTGTATAAATGAGAACAATGCCAATGTTAAAAAAAAAGGCATGTTCAGCAAAACCCTTCCCTCGGTAAAAAAGGTTTAAAAAAAAAAAAAAAAGTCTTCAAGGCAGAGAAGCTAGCATGATGTTAAAGAAGAGGCCCAGCACTTCATTGGCAATATGAGGAGTCAAAACATTTCATGATTGCTTCCCTGTCAAATTTGAAATTGAGGAAAGAACTGGAAGAGAGTAGGTGCTCACAGTCTCTGTTGTTGACTGTCTGGTGCCCAATGGTGGTGCTGCATGGAGCCGTAACTGTGAAAAGAAGAGCTCATTTAAAAAGTTATCCTATGTGAGATTTTCACCTTAATTTAGCCAACAATCTTCCTAGTAGGTCTAAAGATATGGTGCACCATAATGGTGCAATCCATTGTACTCGGAACTCGGAAAAGTGCAATAGAACAGTCATTCAAGTCGGTCTTCCCAGTCAGAAACTCGGGCAAGATCCAACTGGTCCGAGTTCGCTGATATAAACACACCTGACGTCACAGCAATATAGTGGCGCACCATGAACAGTAAATACAATTCCCTTTGCATAAATTTTTACTTCATATGTCGTTTTTGTTATGGAAACATGAAACAACTTTATAGTTTACATTTGTAATGTAATTCGGTTGATTTGTGCTCAAAGTTACGAGATAGAAGTCTTTACTAGCGTGTGGTACTAACCTACTAACGTTAACGTTACTAGTTCACTGATCTGTGCAGTTTCTCTTCACTAATGGTGCTGTAGTAGTTGATGTAGGTCCTCTTTAGATGCTCGTGAAATTCAGAGACTTGCCATATAAACATGAGTTTGCTGCGGGCGTCCATGATTTCCTGAGTAGATGCACTGGAACACATTTAGATTGGAAGTCGGGAATACCGACTCGGAACTATCAACTTCTGACTTGCAATGGATTGCGGCATAAATGATTTTTTTGAAAGGGCTGTGCCTGTGATTTGGCAAGGCAGAGGTGCTAAAGCAGATAGCTAAACAGAGCAGGCTGAGGTAAAGCAAACTCAGATCGGCACAGGAAAGTTGCAAGTGTGGTTCCGCTCTACTTCCAAAAAAACAAATCCATTCCTTCAACCATTGAAGTAATGTAAATCACTATAGTGATTTACATTACTCAAAGGCAACATACTAAAGTAACTTAGTCAATATCACCGGTCACATTTATTAAGACCTCTGAAAATTATATTTAAGACTTTACAACAACAAAAAAGGCAATTTAAGACCTTTTAAGGCCTTGAATTTAGATCATTGAATTTAAGACTTTTTTTTAAGACTTTTTATGGACCCACGGGAACCCTGGGTCAAACTTTTGAGAAACACTAGCATTAGAAATACCACTGGTGTTTTATGGTAATTAAACCAACCATACCTTTATCAAAATTGTCTTGCAGTCTTCTGGGTTGAAGTCTTTTTTCCTCTTTCTGCGGGAGTAGCATAGAGCACATTGCTTAAAATTCTGCTTGCAATATAATTCCATGCAGAGACAACAACAAAATCCATCTTATATCAATCTTAAATCAATCTATAACATATAACAAATACATGTATGGAATTAGTGTAAATGAAGCTAATAAATAGTTTAATATATACATTTACAATTCAACATCATTACAGTTTTACTTAACAAGCCACAAACTATTATGCTTAGTTGACTCTTAAGAAGTCGTTTCAACCTGCAGTTTGTCTTAGGACATAGGATCATTATTGGAAGTCTCGAGACTATTGCCATTACCAGGTTTTACCAAACATTTTATGAAAAACATGTTAATCAATTGGTATTTATCGACACCCTCTTCATTCCATAAAAAACATCGAAGGCATTTTGTATTGTTGATTTAAAATGTCACTTAAAGCAATTAGCCAAGAACTATTTGGTCATCCCAAGTTACACGTTGCCAAGGTTATTGGGCAAAACTGGTGTCTGAAATGTTCTCTGAATCAGCAATTCCAGACCAAAGAGAACAAGAAAAAAAAGATACATTTTAAACTTTGAGTTTTCATTTTTCCTTTTTTCAGAACCTTAGATTTGTGTTTGACCTCCCTGGACTAAGAAATGCAATCTGAAGCTAAAAATCACTTTGCACTTACTGTTATGGTTTTCACCTGCTGGTTGCTGACTCCATTGCCATTGGCCCCTTTCTTCATGTTGGGAGAATCCTGGCATTTCCTCCCATTGCCTTTCACATTTGGGTTCTACAGAGCAAAGTACATAAGTTACGATGTAACCATGGTTCTATGCGTGATGCGACTATGTCTCTATCCAGTTACATATTCCATATGAATAGTGAGTTCGCTCCCCAGGCTAGGTGATGTGGATAATTCCTAAGAACACATACCCCATGTAAGGAATGGGCTCATGTGGAATCATTTACTAGTGGGACATGTCTCCAAGCAGGCGTGACCTGATATACAGTTGTGAGAAAATGTTTGTGAACCCTTTTGAATGACCTGCATTCCTGTATAAATGGCTCCTAAAAATGGTCTGCTCTTCATCCAAGTCATAAAAATAGATAGACACAATGTGATTTTAACAAATAACACACAAAAAAATGGTACTTGCTTCAGGTTAGGCCACGACATTTCAATAGGGTTAAGGTCAGGACTATGACTTGGCCATTTGAAAATTTGAATGGATTTTCTTCTGTTTAAGCCATTCTGTAGTAGATGCTGTCATACTGCATTACCCAACCTCTGTTAAGCTTCTGATCATGGACCGTTACCCTGATATTCTCCTATAGAACTTCCTGATACAATTTGGAATTCATTGTTCCCTCAATGATTGAAGCTGTCCGGGCCCTGAGGCAGCAAACCAACCCCAAACCTCAATGCTCCCTCCAACATGCTTCAGGGTTGGGATGAGATTTTGCTGTTGGTATATAGTGTTTTTTCTCCTCCAAACATAGCGTTGTGCCCTTTTGCCAAAAAGTTCATCAAAAGATGATTTTTGTCTCATCTGTCCACAGAACAGTGTTCCAGTAGCTTTGTGGAACATTCAGGTGGTCTTTGGCAAACTTGAGACGGGCAGCAAGAGCTGTGGTTTCCTCCTTGGTATCCTCCCATGAACACCACTCGTTTAGATTTTTTCTTATTGTGGACTCTTGGACACAGACGTTAGATCCTTAGTGATTACCTTAGGGTTCTTTGTCACCTCCTTGACCATTACGCAGCCTGCTCTTGCTGTGATCTTTGCTGGATGTCCACGCCTAGGGAGTGTAGCAATGCCACTGAATTTTCTCCATTCGTATACAATCCGTCTGTAGACTGTAGACTGGTGGAGGTTTTCATATGACAGGACACCTCTAACACACACACCTGGATGTTATCTCATTGATTGGATCACTGACTTCAATTACCCCCTTTCAGAGAAGTAATCATCCTAGAGGTTCACATATATAGTTATTTGTTAAATCACATTGTGTTTATCTATTCATTCCAATGGGCCCAAAAAAATTGAAGATAAAATGATGTTTTCCGAACCTGAGCTGGAAATGCAGTTTTAGCAATGGTGATCAGTGGTCATCAGGTTGTAAATCTGATGCAAATGAAGGAAACACCTACCCTCCTGACATACCATAAAACCCTCTCAGCCCTTGGCTCTCTCTCTCACTCACGAACTCGAACGAACAAAGAACAACAGAGAACAACTCCTGCAATGGGCAGACAGGCAAGTCCAAGAAACGGAAGCTGAAAAACAAGAAACATCAAGGAACATCAAGAAACTCAACTCAACCTCCTGCAGTCTGTCCCGCAGCCCATCCTGTAACTAAGTTTGAACCTGGCTCAAAGCTCTTCTCTCAGCTCAAGTACCAGACCAGTGCCAGAGTGAATCTCGCTGAGATGGCCGATTGAGTTTACTCCAGCTGATCCAGAAACCAAGAAGCCAGCCGCTACTCTGCTCTGCTGCCTGCTTGTGCAACGACTCTGACTGAAAGCTGCCACAGCGTCACCGTGATCAGGACCAGCCCAATCCCTGACAGCGTGACTTCCACCACAACACTCAACTACCACCCTCCTGGCATGGCCTTGGCCGTACCGTCACGTGCTTGTGTTTACAAGTCCATTGAATATATGTACTTTGCTGTACATATATTCATCTATCATTATTCTTTGTGTTTTTAATCAGTTAATAAATCTTTGTATTTATAAAGAACTGACTATTGTGTGTTATTGATATATCCTGGACATGATGGTAGAAAATCACTGAAATCGAGGACTCGCCTCTCCTGATTATTAGACTGATATCCTTATGAAGATACTATTCCAGTGTAAACTGGTGGTGCCCCAAGTGTTAATTAATAAGATATTGATTACTAAAAATAACTATAATAATTGTCAATTTTCCAGAATTGACCAAATAGTTCATAATTTGAGTTCAAAACGACGCAACACGCTGCAAGTGGTAGTAGTAGCAGTAGTACTTGTAGTATTAGTAGTATATTAGTCATTGAGCTGACATTTTCATCCAAAACTACTTGCAAAAGTGATAGCTAATGCTATGTGGGGCTCGAACCGACAACCCTGAGACTAAGAGTCTCATGCGCTACAGACTGAGCTAACCAGGCCCACACAGAAAGCAACAAGAGGTGGTAGTAGTAGTAGTTAAATTATAAAAAGCTTGCTTGCTGATAGAAATATTAAAAGTATTAACAGTAGTAGTATTATTAGTATTAAAAGTACTAACAGTTTTATTACGAGTGGTAATAACAGCAGAAGTACTATCGTTCTACCATGTGTGTATGGGGAGCATGATTTTCAAATAAAGTTGATTCTTCCTGCTCCCTGAAAATACAAAAATACAAAACTTTTCAGAGATAGTTCAGACCAAAAAAACAAACTATAGATGTGATTGCACCCTTAGAGAACAGTTTAGGGAGAAGCCACGCTTCAATACAGGACCATCCCCGCATTATTCATCAATGTGAAGAGACTCTAAAGCACTGACACAGCCTGTGATCCTCCTGGCTGATGTCACCGCTAACAGGAAGGCTGGAAGGCTGACAACCACTTCAGATCCACTGACTGAGAGGCTTGAATTGGGTTTTGGTGGTAGCAAACAGCACTACCACCTAAATTGTGCTACCAGGAAGTTAAGCCAGCTAAGTCTAGGAGCATCCCCATTGCCAAAGGGAAACTGGAATACAAAAGGTTCAGTTCCAACAGTACTTGAGAAGCTGAAGACTGTTTAAGGACAGCTCAGTCAGCATGAGACTCTCAGTTTCAGGGTCGTGGGTTCGATCCCCACATAGTGTCAACTATCACCTTTGTAAATCACTTTGGATAAAAGCGTCTGCTAAATGACTGTAATGTAATGATGTGCTACGCCAAAATGCAATGATTCCACATGTGTGAGTCATGTCAACTTACCTAGTTGGGGTTAAAACATCATACATATGGAATATAAAACTGGCCGGAGAGACTCCGTCCCAAAACAATGTAGAAGCTACATTCTAAGTTCTTATTCATTCAACTGTATTGCTTTCTCTTGAGAGCTGTATTCGTACATTCTTAAGTGCTAACGCGGCACAGGATAAAAATAGGTGCAGATAACCCTGTACTGGTCATACACACTCCCATCCATGATAAAACAAAGCAACTCAGTGAGTCAATGAAACATCAGTCATTGCGCTACTCAGTCTAGCAAATGCATATGACAATTACCTAATTGTGATATCAGCATTTGCTAACTGAAAATTTGCAGCAGTGCTCATGCTACTATATTGTAGAGCTATAACCTTGGCTTTTATGACCTGATTGAGCTCGTATTGGCTCAGCTGTCCAAGGGACTTCTGTTGTTTGTGCTTCCCCCATCCGTCTGCTGGAGATGCTTCAATACCCTGAGAACGCCTATATTTTGACCTACAAGACAGAAACAAACAATATATATATGTATTTTTTTTTTGTGGAATAAAATATGGAATATTTTCTTCTGTGCCAACAACCAATAAAGCATCATATTTTTAATTTTTAAAATTCAGAGTAGTTTCAAGGCTCTGCACATAACAATGCACGACTGTTGCCTTACTGCTCAAAAGACAGTGAGAGAGCCGGAACAGAAGTACCTGAGTAAGCGTTTTTTCCAGTTAGACTCAAGTATCTAATAAGGCCCATGCAACAGAAATTACCTAACGTCCATAGGTTTGCACGGAGTGCTGCCATTGTTGGCAAAATCCTCATCACTGTCTGTGGACTCCCCTTTCAGCCTGGCAATCCATTCTCGGAGTGGTCTGTATAGGGTGAGCAGAGTTTTTGCGATCAATAGCAGTGCAGTATTAAAGTGAAATTAAATCCTGAATCACGTTTCAAGCTGTAAACTTGTTTGGTGAAATGTATCATTTTCAGGTACAAGGGTTCAACATTACCAAGACATCATACAGCCGCTTACAGAAAATCAGTTTTCTGACCTCTATTGCTTGAAATTGAATGTGTATAAAATGTGTAGTGGTCAGAAATAGTATATTTAAGTTTACTGGTGTTAGCATAAGCACAGTAAATGTCTAGACAGTTACTAAAGAAGCTGTGTTTTGACAATGGCGAAATTGACCGTTTCTATTTCAAACAACACTGTACGCATAGATGCCACTTTTTCACTTCCGATACCGATACTGCAGCTTTGGCTATCTGCCGATACCGATATCAATCCGATACTTTGTTTTACTCTTGAACAAATAATAATAAAATAATAAATATATGGAAGCACTATTATAGACTCTATGTGACAATTGAAATGTTAAAGGGTTAGGGTTAGGGTTAGGATTGGGAATAGCGAAAATACATTATAGACAAATGTCTTAATCTTATTGCCAATTAGAAATGGAGTTGGTGAGAAAAAAACATGGAAGTCTATTTTCTTAATTTCGCCAGTACCTAGAGCAGAACCGATAACCGTCCTTTAGTATAATAGGACAAATTTCACATTGAACTGAAGTTGAATATTTTAAGAGCATTTTTATTGGTGTCTTTTAATCCCCACGACTCCAGCGCCTCCCTCAAGCCTCGCCCTTCTTCAAATTCTTCATCTGCCTCTGTTGTAAATAGTTTTGGTTTAAAGTAACTAAATAATGTGGTTCATGTTGCTTAGTTTGAATTAGTTCATAGAAGAAATGTTAAAACATTATTTACAGTAAATATGTGAGAAATATGTTTTAACCTGCTAATGGTAATGATTCAGTATTACTATGGACAGTGTGGACAGGAAGTGCTTTTATTTTGAAGTGAAACTTCAAAATAGTTTGAATGACACTCGTTTTGGTTATTAGAAGCTTCCACTTCACTACAGCCTGGCTAGCATTGCTGGCGCTACTTGTCTGCATTTCTTCACTCATCGTTGTTTACAGGCATACGTAAAACACGTGCATTTGTTGGCACGCAAAGGGGGAGAGTACACCCACCTACGTATTTTTATTGGCCTAGGAATGCTGTCCATCAGGCAATGCTAAGGAATGACCCTCACGCGCTCTATGTATTAGTCAAAATCCATTGTCTACCTGTACAAACGGTATAGCCAAATCCGTACCATGGCGCATATTTCTACCGGTGTAGCGTTTATACCGCCCACCCCTATGTAGCGGTCAATGTTGTTGTTATCACGTGACAGCCTGCCCGTATCGGATCAAATTTTTTTCTCCCCTCCGATATCCGATCCAGCGTTCTGGGCCAGTATCTGCGCGATACCAATACCGTGGATCGGATCGGGACATCCCTAACAATATTATTATAATATTATTTTAAATATTTAGACAATTGTGTTTTAAGTTAGTTATTACGCAGATGCCTTACTCTACACTCACCTTACAAATGGAATGGCCATGAAAAACCTGTTGGGGGCAAGTCCAAGTTTAGACTTTGGAGTCATGTCATTCCTGTGACATGGTAACTTCTCAATGGGGAACCACTCAATGTTCTACAAGAAAAACAGAAGAAAATGAAAAATGAAAACACGTTTGTGTCAATTACAACTCAACTGGCTGTAAATCAATACAAGGAGCACATGTGAATACAATGACTAACTGTACCCTGATCTCTTTCCTTGTTTTGGGGTTGAACTTGGTATCCTTTGACACGCCTGTTATGATGTACAGCCGGGCCAACTGGTCAGTGATTTTCTGCTCGATGTACATGTCTTTGCAAATGCGGTCCTTGATGTCAAAGCCTGTCTCCTCCAAAACCTAGGGTGCAGATTTTGAAGGAACCAAAAGCGTCAACTGGCTGTGACGCAGATATAAATGGTTGCATATGGGTAAAAGTGAATAGCAAAAGGTATTGTACTCACTTCTCGAACTGCACAATCATGAGGGGCTTCATCCTCATTGACTTTTCCCTTTGGAAACCCCCACCCTGACTTTGCCAGATAGCCCTGAACAAGCAATGCCTGGAAATAGAAATTATATATCATGAGTCATACACACCAGTTAACTTCACCAGCTACTATGGCTTTTTTCCATAAAGTTATTGGATTTTTTTTTACCCAATGTTGCACACTTGATATTAGAAATGTTATTACTTGGAAATAAATAATAACTAATGATTATACTGTTGTGCCTGTTATATGTCAAAATGGTGGATCCCTCAACTGGTAGTAAAATCGTTATATATAACTTTGACTTTGATCAAATATTACTGTGCATAAATTACTCACGTTTTCTAGTGCTTCGTCTAGAATAATTGCACCATAGGTTGGGACGCCCATCTTGTATTCCTTCCACTGTTCTATAACTTTCTGCACATCCTCCCCGTGGGGCAAAAGGAAGGGACAGTGATGAAAAAGTTCCTAGCCATCAAGGAGAATAAGTAGCTACAAATGGCAAGAGGAAAAACGGGCAATCGCAGCGATACACTGGTATTTACCATCCAGAGTTTGATCAACATAACGCCTCACAAAGTGATCTATACTCTTAATGTTATTATTCAAGGATCATGTAAGGATATCAGCTTTAGCGAAATCCCTTATCCCGCACTGAGGTAAGCCTGATGTGTTTTGCATGCAGAAGTCCAGGTAGAACCAGTGGGCCAGCTCGATCTGGAAGCACACCCGGATGGCGTTGTCCCTCTCCTCACTCGGGATGTGGAGGATGAACCGACTGGAGAAAAACAAAAGGTGTATTGTTGTCCGCGATTAATAAACTGAAGGTGCTGAACTGTTATCATGTGCCTTGTAAGAAACATTAGTGCCACAGCATTGCTATCATAAATGTCGGCTTAGCATTCAGTTACCTGCAGAGGTCGTCCAATACGCTGGAGGGGATCTCCACTCTTTTTGTTTCCATGTTAGTTAAAAACATCCCGAAATCAGAAGAATTAGGAAGAAAGGCCAAGAGCGCACACCTTAGTTAATAAGCTAGTTACTCGTTTCTCAGCTCACCCTTCGAGTTCATTTCAGGTAGTGATGGCCAAGTTAGACCACTACCTTTACAGTTCAAAGTTAATATCAATAAATAGCTACATGTAAGAAGGCGCCTTGGGTAGGTAAAAAAGCTCCACCGTCGCGTAGTCTTATCGGAGTTGAGTATGTGGTAGTTTTTAATTTACGGAAGTTATTCATCCAATAAAACGCTCTGTAAGGCGGACCAAGTTAACATAACGAAAGACTATTGGATAACCCTTGTGTCTGTCAATTTTCTTCCGCCTACAGCAAGTTAGCAAGTTCGGTTGAGACAGCTTAGCACTAACATCACAACCTATTATGTGCTAAGATAGCCAGGCGGTAACAGCATCCTTATGACCGTTATATAATATTTCTGTAGCCAACCTCTTATCATTGTAGCAATAAATCATATGACAAAGTTTACTGTAACTATATTATAGGCCGATATACAGGAATAATGTTCAGATGACAAGGGACCATCGCATAACGAGGCTAGTTATTTTGTACAACAGGCCCAACAGGCCCTAAATAATAAACATAATGTGTCACATGGCTATTATTAAAACGCATGAAATAATTTAGTGCCCGCCATCGGAACTGGCCTCTCTCATTCATGACAGTGACTGTGTCTTTGTTTCGCGGTTTGGAAAGGGTGTCCGACAGAGAAACAAATGGTGACTATCAGGCAGCTGTTGGTTATATTCCAAGATGTTTTCAAGAAATAAACTTCATGCTAAGTAATATATTTTGCAATGTCATCAAAGCAAGGAAGGGTGTGGCTGCAGACATTTAAAAGCACGTTCGGCAGGAGACTTGATGCTACCAGCCGAACCAATAGTATTGTAACCAGTGTTAGATCGAACAAGACCGGATATGCATATACATTCAAAATAAAAAAAAGAACTCGTCACCTGGGAAAAATAACATAATTTAGTAATGGGGTATACAGAATACATATATAGCATGGTGGCATATTGCATTGGCTTATATGACATACATTGATATAAAAACAGCAATTGTATTTTTATTTACGCCAGATATATTGTTTTATTTTCACTTTTGTAATTCGTATTACTCAAAAAAAGTGGAAACGCGTTGGTCAATAAATGCCTTTATTTTGAAGGTTGTGGCTGTAACCGGAAGCTTTAGCCTATATTCTGGCTCACTTGACACTAGTGCGAACCGCTGCGTTAGGTTGTTGCAGGGGTGTCGCAGTTTTATAGACAACTTCACAAACCAGCACCATTATTAAAGAAGACAGCGCAGTCATGGCACAGGGGATAAAAGAAAGATTTGAAAAGTTTCTACATGAAAAGAATCTCATGACAGATATTTTGGCAAAGGTCGAGGCAAAAACTGGAGTAAGCAGAACCTACGTCGCCATCGGTATGTCTTGTCAGGGGGGATGTGTGAAAAGAGGAAAAGCAAAACGACAGTATTGTAAAGAAAATGATGGATGATCTAAAACCAGACGACTAGCTCCAGTCGTAGCAGAGATCGATCCATTCACCTACAGTGATAGTCTTAAAAATAAGGATTCCTTCTATGTTTAATCGATTATCGGTAGCTATTTGTTGTAACAGCCATGGCACTACAGGCCTTATATTATTAAATTATTGTGTAAATATTTTCGAAAACCCTGCTATAGCAGTCTTTCATCATTTCTTCCAGCTGTCATAGGTTTTATCGCCGTTTACTTGGTTATCGGGTACGGAGCCTCCCTATTGTGCAACCTCATCGGATTTCTTTATCCAGCCTACATATCGTAAGTTTATTCTTACTTCAGTTATATCAAGTAGGTATACACACGCACGCACGCATACAAGATTCGGAATTAATTGAAACCATCCAGCTACACAGAGTAGTGATCAGCATACTCTGCTACTACTTATTTAGCCTAATATTCTCAGTGAAGTTCATGTGTAGCCTATCCTTATGTTGCTTGAGCTACAGGCATGATGTGGCAATACGGTGGCCAAGTGTAATGACGGTTTCGCCATATTGATGTCAAGAGGAAGACAATGTGGGCTTTTCCAGGTTGTTGACATAGTTGCCCAACAGACCCTGACAGCATTCTGACTCGAATCCTCCACAGTTATTCTTACATTGTACAAATTAAAAACAGGAGAAAATGTTTTATTCAATGGTAATCATGTTTTTTTGTTTCTTCCTTCCACTGGTGTGATGATCTCAAGAAGCACTTTAATCAGTGGATGATATCAAATGACATATTTGTTGTCTAATGACTTAAGGGATTTTCCCATGTACATCAAGATTGGAGGGAGTAGACAGAGCCATGCTTTTAGAGGCAGATGATCACTGGGTGAGTCTGTGGCAAGAGACTAACAGAGGGGGAAATCTTCATGCCTAACCACTGAAGACCTATTTTAGTGCAACCCCCAGTCCCTGCTGCAGTGAGCACGTCGTTTCTGGATTAAATTACACAAACAGCTGAATTCAAAGTTGTTTGAAATGGCGATCTGAAATTCTGAAATTCGTTTAGATGCCATTTCGCAAGTATGGATAGGCAGCTGACTGTGCCTGCCTGTTGGAAGATCAGAGGAGAAAGCTTCACTCCCTCATTTGACATTCAAAACATTGACATATGGAAGTACTTACTACAATTTACACTGTAGTAAGTCAACAGTGAAAGAACTCCCTTTAGCCAGGCAGTATATTTTAGGCATGGCCATGTTTTTGGAGTATGATTGAGTATGATCCCACTAAATGGTATTATCACAATATTTTTTTTATCTCAAAATTGAGATAAAATGCATTTGTTTTAAAACAGAGCAAAGTCACAATGTATTTAATGTATGGTATTTATGTCCAGATGTACTAAGGATCTTCCAATTCCATCCCAAAAATAAAAGATTAAATTGCAAACTGAAATATATTTCTGTGGCCAGTTTTGCAATATGCAATAAGGTTGGAACACTGGAGATTGCACATGCCCATTAGTTTAGGTTTTAGTTGTATTTCCTCTACATGGCTGTGATGTAATCAACATTTCTGAAACTAGTACATTGGGTCTTTAGAAGGAAGTATAGCAAGTATGAAACATAGGCTGAATAACTGTAACTTGATCATGGTTTGTGGCTTCCTTGTCTCATGTCACAATGAAGTACTCACAAAATAATGACATTAAAGCTGAAAAAGACCAATATACTGCATCTCCCTTCTGACTACCACTGTCCATGCAAACAAGCTTCTTCGGCACCAGTGCTTGACAGTAATAGCTGCGGTCAGCCTTGCAACCTGTAAGACACCTGTATCTGTAGTGGCATGTCTGAGTGTAGCAATGGGGAAGTTTGATTTTGATCTTTAGTGCATGTGAAGGAGCTTTAGGTAGAGCTGCTACATACAACCCCGTCTCCCATACTGTACCTCCAGCGACAATAGCCCCTAAGTAGGCGCTACAAAAAAACTACCAATAACCACCAGAATATTAAAGTGCCCTTAGAACAACTCGTCATCTGTCTTTCTGACCTATGGAGTGCCCCAGGGATCAATTCTGGGGCCTATTCTGTTTTCTATGTATATGCTTCCCCTGGGAAGCAATTTGTCGTTTCACGTGTATCTGATATCATTGCTATGTGGACAATATACAGGCTTACCTCTCCTTTAGGCCCAGTGACCTTGGCAAATTCCCTGTTTTACAAGATTGTTTGATTGTCTGGACTGGATGTCACAAATCTTTCTGAAATTTACCTCGCATTGGTTAGGGAGCAACCAACCAAATAGCTGAGATCACATTCAAATAAACTGATCATAAATTCAAAATTATAACCAATTAATTTCACCAGGAATAGTCATGCTTGATTTTAAACAATGAATATTAATTTATCTATGGAAATGCTTGCTGTCAGTATATGTAGAGAGAGGGTAAGCTGGTCTTGCAGTTTGTCAGAAGCAAGGTTAGGTCTAATGCTCTTAGTGGTCATTTGTTGGCAGCCAAAGTGAACCAGGCTATCAGCTTAATGGATCAAGCCACTTGGTTGTGTTTTTAAAGCCACATTATGCAGGCCACAACCGCTGCGATCTTGTCTACCTGGGGATGCACCTGCCCGCCGCCCAAGTGGTACTCCAGATACCGTACCTCCACCTAACCTCACACTTCTTTGGGTTGGCTAGAGCATAGCCCCCCACCTGTTGTATGTGCTGCTCCCAGTTGTCACCCTGGATGATGACGCGATCCAAGTAAAGCAGCAGCATACTCAGTGCGAGAGCGCAACCATGAGGTGTTGAAGTGTAGCTGAAACAACCCAAAAGGAAGTGAATTGATGAATTGGTACAACCCGTATGGATTGTAGAAGACTGTTTTTTCCTTGGACTCTAGAGGCACAGGAATCTGCCAGTAGCCCTTGGCCAAATCCAGTGTAGTTTAAAAAAAAAAGTAATGTCAAAGGGCCTGGAAGACGGTCTTGTGTGAAATAGTGTTCCTTAGTTCCTTAAGAGAGATTGGCCTAAACTGATTTAGAGTATCTAGGTGAGGATAAATAAGTAGAAAATGGGGCCGTAAAGATTTGATGAAGACTAGACTTCCTCAGTCTTATCTAAAAACAAGGTTAAAAATGTATCACGGTCAGTATTTGACAAAAAGAGACACCAAGGGGAGTGGGGTTCACAAGGTGATCAATGGTTTTAAACAAGAACCTGGGCTTGTGTGTATTGGTAGAGATTAGCTCACAAAAAAAGCTTGCTCTTGCATCTTTAATGTTTTATTATAAGATAATAATAACTCCTTCATGTGCTTGTAATGGACAAGGAGCTTAGTGCTTTTCCACTTCCGCTCAGCTCTTCTACAATTCCTTTTTAGGCAGTGGATGTTTTCGTTAATCAAAGGGCAAATACTGACAGATTTGGATCTAGTTTTTAGTGGACCAACATCATCTAAGATCATTGAAACAACAGAATTTGCAAATAGATAGGAGAATTTTAAAGATGCTAGAGCAAACAGTGCACACTGGTATTTTGTGACATCTTAAACGATCAGAGGCACAAAGGTCTTCGGTTATGGGTAGATGTTAAAATCACTAGCAATAGTTATTTTTGTCATGATGCAGCACAATAAAACGGATACAAATTCAGAGAATTAAGGCAAGAAACCGGAATTAGGCTTAAGCACTTCAAAGCTAGAGAATTCATTAATTGCTGATGGGCTGCATCTAAACGACTTATTAAATACAATGGCTAGCCCTCCACCACAGCCACTAGTCCTGGAAGAGCTGATAAAATCATTATCAGGGGGACGCAGTTCAACCGGCTGGCTGTGCTCACCAGGCTTCAAGCAGGTCTCAGTCAGAAACATGAAGTCTGATTTTTACTGCAGCTAAGCAAGAGTTATTAAGGCTTTGAAGAACAGAAACATATTATAATTATGAAATGCAGCGCTGCCAAAGTCTCTTTCCATTGGGTAAAATATGCAAAATAGCAATGAGCCCATTTAACTTCCATTTTCAGAGCCAGTGGCACTGGCTAGGACAGATAATCGTGTCTTGATAAAGCCTGTATCATCTAAATATCTAAGGATCTTGGTGATCTCTCAATCCAATTTGAATAGTGCCTCTCTAAGGAAAAGTGCATCGAGTAAGCTTTTAAAAGGCATGGTTATTATCCAGCTAACTCTGACTAAGCCTTTGATTTTGCAAGTTTGAGCTCAAGGAGCTGTTGCCCAGGTAACAAGTTAGACTACGTTTTTAGCTTCCTTCAAAGAACAGAAAAACAGAATGAGATTTGTTTTACCACAGAATCCTGGGGCACCTGGTATGAGGAAGCGGACCCTACTTGATACATATTTATGATCAGCATGTTTTGGCAGACGACTGACTAGACAGAAGAGCCAAGTAAAGCCTAAGTTGATCTTTAGGCCCACCCCAGTTAGGAGTATTTATGAGAATATCCTCACCTATTGTGTTAAACTCAGAAATAATGCTGCATTACATTTTGCCATCATCTATATCTTTATCCGCTTTGCTTTCTATATCTTCTTCCTTCTTTATCTATATTTTTATCTTTGAAATATTCATACTCTATATCTTTAACATCTACGTATTTATTCTTAATATCTTTATCTCCTATGTCTTTGTCCTCTATCTCTTCATACTCTATATCTTCATTCTCTATATATTTATCCTCTTTGCTTTCTATATCTTCTTTCTTCTTTATCTTCTATATCTTCATTGTCTTTCTCCTCCTCCTGCTTTCCTATTCTTCTCAACCATAGGTATACTGTAGGTTAAAACATGATTTCTTTAAGTGGAAAATTTCTACAAATACTGTACACATTGAAGAGTAAGCAGATCACACATGGAGCAAATAAAACCTTATGAAAATAAGTGCTATGTTCATGAATGGTCAGTAGTGACCTTTACAGTAATAGTAATTGGCAGCAGTGTCATTACTGTCTATAGTATGGTGGCTACTGTTCCATTTTACCCTCATGTTACCCATCGTGATCACAAAAACCTGTTGTCTTCACACACCTTGCACTTTTTCATCATAATCAATCATAATCATAATATCCATCATATCAGAGGTGGGCAACACTAACTACACCCATTTTTAATAAAATGACAATATTTGCACCATATATCTAATTAATATATGAGTCTAATCCTGGCATATACTATCCAATCTCTTAAATTGTCTTCTTCTTTAACTCCAGGATCAAGGCCATTGAAAGTGCAACCAAAGAGGATGACACAAAATGGCTAACCTACTGGGTGGTGTATGGCGTCTTCAGTGTGGCCGAGTTTTTTGCTGACATCTTCCTCTCCTGGTTCCCATTCTATTATATAGGAAAGGTAATGCAGCTGACGTCTGTTGTTTTATTATTGTTTCTATATTTGTCTTTCCTCAGTGTCCTTTGTTTTTTTTCCATCTCCGCCTCTTTTATCAATCACTGAAGCTCACTTTGGACTAGATTAAATGTACATGCATCTGGCCTAATTACTTGCACCACTGTCCTACAATAAATGGTGCTTGAATTAACTGCATCAAAATCAAACAGGCATTTAAGTTAATTAAATTATTTCAAATAATGCACACACTAATCTTCTTCCTTGATAGAATTTGGTTTTAAGATTGTGTTATTTTCTGTATACAGAAATGTCAAGTGACCTCAATGGTTGCAAAATGGTCCAAATGGTCTCAATGGTCTCAATGGTCCAAAAACATTGTTCCGCTACATGCAATTAAATTTGCATTTTGTTTTTAGTAACGTTACAATTATAATGTGGCTATAAAATTAAAGCAGGGAATTGCATTTTTTCATTTGCAGACTAGTTTCTGGCAGGCAGTTGTCCATTAGAAACAGTCAGCATTCCTTCACTTTATTTCAAACATACACATTTTTGTTAACATCATAATCAGTGGTGTTTTTTGCAGTCATATGATTTTTTTTATGACATTGCAGATCTGTAGATCTGATCATCTTTTACAAAGCAGTTTGAACTACTTTAGTAAACAACTTAACTTTAGTAAACAAAACCATATTTCTCTTGAGGTAAGCTTTACTTCAACCTATTCCAATGTGAAGGAACAGGTAGTTTGGAAAACTGTTCAGTAGAGCCCTTAATACGGCTTTAATTCTACCTAACCAGGTTCTTGGAAGGTGAGAAAGATCTTTTTTTCTTCCCAGTGTGCTTTCTTGGTGTGGTGCATGGCTCCTACTGCCTCCAATGGATCAGTCCAGATCTACAACCGGATCATTCGGCCCTTTTTCCTCAAGAACGAAGCCAAGATTGACAATGTGATGAAGGACCTCAAGGACAAGGCGTCAGAAGCTGCCGACAAGTTCAAAGATGAGGGTAAGCAAATGAACACATTTGTTTAGCATTTACTGTAAATAAGTACAGTTGAAAATTGGCTTTAATCGAGAATGGGCCAGAAATCAATGTTGTGTGAACAAAAAAAGCTGGAAGGCATGTGTGTGAGTTGCATACATAAACAGTGAGTTAAATATTATTTGGGCATTGTTATCAGCTAACCTCAAGGAAATGGTAACTTCCTGTTGTTGCCAAGCAGCGGGCGCACACACAATTCATAAAACAGGAAGATGCAGTTTATTAGTATCTGGTGTTCCATCTGGTGATCTTTTTAAGATGTAGAAAAATTAAAACTGAGCGGTAAAAATTCCTGTCAGTGAATAGTAGCATTTTGACTGATATTTCTTAATAAAGTCAAGGTACTACACAAGAGACTCTTGTTGATAAAAATCTGAATACAATTATGTTTCATTAGTTTTGTTTTTTTGTTTGTTTCTTTTCAAATAGTTTAATCATTTTCTGCCATGACTCATTTGGCAATGTGCCCACTATCTTGCATAACTCCTGTCCATATTTATTTATCTGCCCCTCCCAAGATCCATGCCTTATGTAAGCTCGTAGCAGCACTGTCACTTGTAGATCATCTGATAGTTGTCTGTGGCTGCGCCTCGCATCATCTGACTGTTACAACACAAATTTTAGCCACTGAAAAACGAAGCAGTCTGTCTGCTAAATTAAAGAAGCCATATTATTCCTGTTGAATATTTGTGAACATTAACAATTCTTTCCCAAAGCCAAACAGCATTCATTCAGTCATGTGTGTGTATATATAATTATATATATATATATACACACACACACGTCTTATTTATACTCAGTTTTGAATATGTTAAGAGAAAACTGATATACACATTTGTCTCACCTCTCCACAGCCAAGAAAGCCACAGCAAACATCATGTTCGAGGAGAAGAAGAGCTCCTAAGGAAGATGTTCCCCTTTCTGCAGCGTAATCTCTCGAGTTGACTGTATTACAGTTGAAATGTTGCCTTGAAATTGTTTTTATTTTATAAATTATCTTTGAGTTTAGTAACTTTGGTCCTCATCCATAAAAGCTGTAGTAGATGGTAATTGTAAACCTATAAAGCCATTTCCCCAAGACAATTTAAATATTTAACTTTGCATATCCTGAGGCTGTGAGTAACTGAGTATGTTGCCCGATATGCTTTATGAACCAAATAAAAAATATACTTGCCGATATGCAGTTTTTCATTCCATTGTGTATTAAAAGGTATGCTGAGACAAATTCAATTATTTTGGCATGGGCAATACAGTATTAACCTGAGAAATACTATCTTCATGGATTTACTTCTAAGCTGAACAGCAAAGAAATGGAGTTTGTGGTTATGATATATAGTCACCATGCCACCTTTTAAGAGTTCTGTCAGTATTACATCTAAAGGACATGGGCATTGCAATCTCAGTAGATGTTGCTGCTGATATTTGCTCAGTTTAATTGTTGGAGAACATTCAAATCAAGATTAGGCGGTGTAATCTGATCGGTGTTCTCAATTTTCTTGATAAGAGGATCAAAAATGTCATTCTTCAGAAGAGTTCTTACAAGTGAGTACAGTGATTGCGTTTAATGGCTTCATAAACAACTATATAAAACAATTCTTAGAAATTCATGCATTTTCAGTGTAAATTCCATTTTGAAATATAGAGGAAATTTATGTACAACAGTGTGAACTGTAACAGCGACTTCACTCAATCGGGCTGTTCACCAGAAATATACTTGGCTGCATAGAACATTGACATTATTGCCTACATAGAAAAAACAAAATGAAAAGGTAAAGATAAAATGAGTTATGTAAAAAGTCTAGTTTATTCAAGATCTAGCAGGTGCTTCTATTTGAAAGACACTTGTTTCTTTTAGACTGCGATTTAGTAAAACGTCAGTTCTTTCCAATGAATTGATTTAGACACACACGGAAAAAGAAACAAGAACTGACTACTAGTAAACAAAATCAAGGAGTACAGCTAAAGAATTATTTCCCATTACCAAAAAGTTACATTCTGAATAGCAATATCATTAGGAACTATTGTACGAAAACTCATTGATATAACTGACAAAAAAGCCTGAGTTGATGGGGAAAGGTCTTAATAACAAATCCAAAAAGCCTGAGAGGAAAAAGACCAATGATTTACTATATTACAAAAATTTACAATTGTATTATTCATGGAAAAAAGTGATATAAGTTGCTCACAAAAAAAAGTCCAGGTTATTTTTTTTTTTTTTTTTTTTACAGGTAGAACAGGTAATTAAATAATGCACTCACAATGAAAAAAAATGAAGAAATGAGAAATGCTGTAAATGAGGTACTTTAGATGGTGAGCCCAAGCCCAGGCTGCTTTCGACCAGACACCCTTAACATCAACTCTTGACATGATTAATGTGACAAACGCATAATTATTAACTTTTATTACTGATTTGACAATTAAATTAAAAAAAAAAAAAAGAGAACCACATTAAGCGTGAGTGAGAGAGGAACAGAAAAGTCAAAATACAGGATCCAGTGTCATGGGTCGGTGAGAAGGTGAGGCAGCACTGAAGGTAAATTGTGTCCGTTTTCAGAGTTAAAAAAGTCCGACTTTATAAAAATAATAAAAGAAACTATGCTGCGTGCTGTTACGCCTACAGTGCAGCTTTAAACTCCTTTAAATACAAAAATATGCATTTTTTTTAATCTGCTGCCTTGTTTCACCCCACTCCCTGGCCTTCCATCCCTCGGGTTCCCAAGTTATGATGCTGTTGAAGTATGGAGATCAAATGGAGATCACAGCCATACTGAGCTGACTGATAACACAGTGCTTAATACAACTTTAGGTTTCTAGTCCAC